>QRFB01001199.1:16949-48700 GCA_008931105.1 Oenanthe javanica | reverse complement strand
ATATTTTTTTAGACAAAGATCCACACTTGATCTTAAATACCTAAATTCTTCTTAGTGTTACAAATTTACAATAGTAATTTATCATCTTCATTCTAGTATATAATCGTAGTCTTACATTGCAGTACCAATAAATTATTATCTTCATTAAATATTTCTAATTGTAGTTTTACGTTGCAGTATCATGTATTTGCATGGTGACCCTCTCTTCAAAATTTTCACGTAAAATAATTCATAGTTTAAAGCTACTAACTAATAAACGTTATAAATGTATAAAATACGGTTAATAGTTGTATATTTTTGACTCATACACAGATGCCTTTTTTTTAAGCAATCAGTTTATTAATTTGCTAAATCAGCCAAAGACATGATTGTAACTCAATGGGAACATCACTCCCATTGAACACTCGATCTGGAAATGAACATAATGCTCTAGCGAAGTTATGAGTCACTATATTAGCAGATCATTTAATAAAATACAAAAGAGACATTGTTTAGAGAACGAAGAAGCTCACGACAATCTTCAATAACTATACCAAATGCAGATATACCATTGGAATTGAACTTCGGATTGCTTGAATGAACACCAAACAATCAAATTCCAATTCCACTCTTCCCCAATTATGATTCTTTATCCAACTAAGAGAGCTTACGCCAACTATGGAGTTCCCATACCCATCCGACAACAGACTCGTGCCTGCACTAACTCCCTGTAAAGTTGTGTGCAACTATCCCAACACCATATTCAGATCGCTCCCTGAATACAGCAGCATCAACTGTTATCTTTATTTTCATAATATTAATTATATTAGTTATGTTATACAATCATAAGCATATTTTTCTTATAAATTTCAGGTTGATAGAAATATACTTAGATATAGATGGCAGTATAAAATGAAGTGAATTTTGTTTCACTAAGAGGGGGGGGTTGCATGTAATGTGAAGAAGACGAAGCTACAAATTTATAAGCATCGCCTTTCTAAACCTTCTCATGNGTGAAGAAGATGAAGCTACAAATTTATAAGCATCGCCTTTCTAAACCTTCTCATGCCGTTATTATCTTCTGTAAGTTTTATACAAACTTGTATCTTCTTTTTCATTTCACAGTTTTAAGACATTTGTAAATATTTTTAGCAAATTAAAGTCAACTCTGAAAATTCTGGATTCGCCCCTACTATTTATATCTACGTATAATTGTGAAATGTTCTTGATCAGGCTTCATGGGATTGAGTTTGAGGAGATTGAAATATCTCTTGCCAAAAGCCAGCAATTTACCCGCGACTTCAAGTATTTTCTTGCTTAATGTTTATTTCTCATATCTTAGAACACTCGTTTACATATTGTTTCAGTAATAAATCCAATGGGGAAATTGCCAGCAATTGTACACGGAACTTACAAGCTCTTTGAGAGGTACTCTTTTATTCTACTACACACAAAGACTCATTTTTTCAGCCTGAGCAGAAGACTCATCTTTTATTCTCTTCTCCTTCTCTAACACTTGTTTACATATAGTTTCTTCTCATCTTGATGTTTACATTTCATAGATAAATTCACATATAAGTTTGAAGTAATGATTTATGCTATCAATGGTATCAGAGGCATTCCATTCGGGAATAAAATTTGTTGCGATCTGTTATTTGTTTGTGGTAAGTCTTGTGTGAAACTCTGGCTTACAAGAGATGCATTGGATAAGTTGGCAAAAGCTATCAATGATTTATAGAATCAGAGAGATCCAGAGTCAAGCACCAGAAATGCTACAGATCTTAACACTAGGAATGGCACATATCAAGGTACTCTTCCTGTTAGAAATTTTAGGACAAATTATCATACATCGACAACATCTTGCAAAATGGCCTATAACATCTTGCAGATCTCATCTTAGTATGTGAAATTATGCTACTAGAGGTAAATTAGTTTACACTCCTTATAACCTTGTTGATNTTAAATTGAATCTAGAAGCTGCTGTCAAAAATTAAAAAATTCTGTGTAAATCTCTTGCAAAGATTAAATCTTTCTGGCTCAATGGCGATGGTAAGCTTTTGCTGGGAAAATTCCAACCGTCCATTGCAGATCTCAGCTTAGTATGTGAAATTATGCTACTAGAGGTTAACTAGTTTACACCCCTTGTAACCTTGTTGATGTTAATCTTCAAAGAGAAGTCCAAATAACATTTTAGTAGCATTATTAGAAATGTCAAAAGAAAAACGGAGAGCAATATCTAATATATTATTGTTGGATAGCTTGTACCTGACAGGGATCAGATATTAAGTCCATCTACGAAAGTTCTGCAATGGATTGAGGATACCAGGAATGATATCAATCCATTTCTCGATGAGTTACATTCGTTCATGTTTGAGCTCAAAGCAGTGCTGACAGAGGAAAGCTCTAAGCAGTGTATAACTAAGACATTTTCATTTCTTAGCAAAAATATTATTTGATGTCACCTACAAGCTGTGACTTTCTTCTATAAGCCATACAAATAGAGCAGAATACAGATATGAGTATATTATTTCACAATTTTTGACTACATAGGAATTGGAATGACCGTTAACATGATATACAAATTACCGCAAATCTTTATTTATCGCAATTTAATCTCCATCCTCCTGATCTTGAGGCCCAATTCCCTAGCTATAATCACAGCATACCATTTTGGTTGTCCTGCCATCAACATCAAGTATCCGATAAAAAACGCCGGAACCAGNAGATTTGGAAGAGCTTCCAAACAGTACGGGAAGGTGTCATTTATTAGATTACTTCCAAGATCAACTGTTTCGAGTCNCCGCAAATCTTTATTTATCGCAATTTAATCTCCATCCTCCTGATCTTGAGGCCCAATTCCCTAGCTATAATCCCAGCATACCATTTTGGTTTTCCTGCCATCAACATCAAGTATCCGATAATAAATGCCGGAACCACTCCACAACCATATCCAATCACCACGGCTTCCCAAGTAAAACCACTAAAAAAATATTCATCCTCGTCTTCACCTTCTTTTTGCATCACAATAGCATGTTCACACTCTATGGACAATGGCTTTCCACATAGCCCAAAGTTACCAACATAGCTATTATTATCAAATGTATCGTATTGAGAACCTTGTGGAATATGACCTCTAAGTTGGTTATAAGACAGGTTTAGAAGTTCAAGCGAATATATGCCGGTAAGTTGCTGAGGAATCTCTCCTTCAAGTCGATTAGCTGAGAGGTCTAGTGACTCCAGCAGAGTCAATTTTCCAATCGAGGGTGGTATGTAGCCTGTGAGATTATTGTGAGATAAATTTAGTAATCTGAGTGACACTAAATTTCCGAAATATTCAGCAATCTCCCCTTTAAAATTGTTGCTTGATACATCAATGGTTGTGAGAACAGTTAATATTCTTTCCAACGTAATCTCCACGCCTTTAATCACTAGACTTGTAGAATCCGTATAATACCCTCCTCGGTCCATATAATTACGCTCTATTTTATTCACTTCATGATTCATCATAGCCTTGAAGTTTCTGAAATACGTTGCAGGCAGTAGACTTGAAAACTCATTATACGACAGATCAATGATTCTCAAGCTAGGAAATGGGTGTTCAACCGTAGAACTCTTGTTTATAAAACCATGAAACTTATTTGATTTGAGAACAAGGACCTGGAGATTTGGAAGAGCTTCCAAACAGTACGGGAAGGTGTCATTTATTAGATTACTTCCAAGATCAACTGTTTCGAGTCGATCAAATTCAGCAAAAGAAGAAGGAATTCTTCCTTGTAATTTGTTTCCATGAAGATTTATACTTTGCAAATTACGAAAATTTGATAAAGTTGATGGAAGGCTCCCCTGAATGTTATTCATCCGCAAATCAAACTCTGAAAGTGTAGCCATCAAACTTGTTGGACAAATGGGGAGTGTACCATTCAATTTGTTATGAGACAAATTTAGAATCTCAAGAGAGGTGGAATTACAAAATAAGGCGGGCAATGATCCATTGAGCATGTTGAACTACAAATCAAGATATGTAATACTTTTCCAAGGTAATTGCTCAAGACCACCAGTTAGCTTATTGCATGAAAGATTCAAATATGAGGAGGACAAGGACCTAGAACCCATCAAACCAATCCAATGTAGAATTTCCTCTTCAATTTGATTGTTTGATAGATCTAAAAAATCAATTGTCTCTAGGTGAGTGAGGTTGACAAGTTGAGAAAATGATTGTGGAATGGGTCCATAGAGTAAATTGTTGCTACAACTAAATCGTTGCAGTTGTGATTTGGAGGACTTAAATTCAGCTAACTGACCCGTGAACCGATTAGAATCTAAATATAATTTTTGTAATGATGGATGATCAAACAACCAAGAGGGTAAGGGTCCGGTTAATGAATTATAACTTAAATATAATGAAATGAGTTCTTTAAAGGGGGAAACCCAAAAGGGCAAAGGACCACTAAAATAGTTACGGAAAAGATCAAGATCTTTTAGGTCAGTAAGGTTTACTAAATCTGTTGGAATTGAGCCATTGAGATTATTACCATGAAGGCCGAAGTAAGTAAGCTAACCCAAGTTCGCTATGGATGCTGGTATTGGCCCAAACAAATTACAATCGGCGAGTTCCAAATAGGCCAATGACCGGAGGAAACCTATTGAATCAGGTATCCCTCCATCTACGTGTATGTAAGATAGATCAAGGACTCAAGGAGTAACACTACTTCCCCACTTAACTTTGGGTAATCTACCTGTCAGTTGGTTATTTTCATAACCAGATGAAACTCGTAGCTCTTCCAAGTTGGGGAGGTGGAAAACCTCTTGGGGTAATACTCCATATAAACCAGTTCTATAGAGGTTGAGAACTCTTAGAGAAGTAGACAAATTTATGGGTAACATACCAGTGATACTATTCCCAGATAAATCTAGCACTTGTAAATTGGGGAGGTGGAAAACCTCTTGGGGTACTACTCCATATAAATCAGTATTATAGAGGTTAATAACTCTTAGGGAAGTAGACAAATTCATGGGTACAACGGAAGAGATGTTAACTGATCTTAGATTAAGCACTCTGAGTTGACTCATATTCTGCATTAGTGATTTAAACACTTCTTCAAGTTCAGCATCATAGTTGTAACTGAGATCAAGTGAAACCAGTTTATACAAATGAGATATTCCTGAGGGGACTCTTCCAGAAAATTGAGTACGAGAAAGGTTGAGATGTGTCAAACCTTTTGCAAAGAAACCAAATTCCAGAGGGAACTGATGGGAGAGGGAAAAGTCGTTATTAGAAAGGTTGAGGAAGTGGAGATGAGAGAGTTGGAAGAGGGTGCTGTTTGCAAGTATGGCTCCTTTCAGCTGGCTGCAACTTAGATCAAGTCCGATAACGTTTCCTGTCTTGTGTTCACAGCCAACTCCCTCCCAAGTGCAGTAATTGGAACTCATGCTCCAATTCATTGTCTTTGGGTGTGAAGGAATTTCATAAGAATCATAGTATGGAGAAACATAAGAGCAATTATGAGGAGTGCTACTTGCCAAGCTCAGCTTAATCTGGAACAATGCAGTTTTTTGCATGGAAGGACTCAAATGCATAGATGAAGAAACTATTTGGTGCTGCAAGAAGATGAGAAGCACCATGATTGTGTAATACCAGGTGAACTTACACATTTTCATTATTNTTGCATGGAAGGACTCAAATGCATAGATGAAGAAACTATTTGGTGTTGCAAGAAGATGAGAAGCACCATGATTGTGTAATACCAGGTGAACTTACACATTTTTATTATATGCTTTAAATGTTTTGTTGGGTGGATAGGTTGTATATGTTATGGTTGAGGGTTCATGTCTATATTTATAGCCAAACTTATCTATTTTCATTCAGAGTCTTTAGATGTATAGTTCTATTATGTGGACTACAATAGAAGCACTTTTAGAGCAGTACAAGACATAGACCAAGACTTTGAGAACTGAAAGATGACTCGAATGAGTCTTTGAGAGCTACTTTTAAGCTGGAATGCAATTTCAAGATACAGATTAACAATAATTCAGTATCTGTTGTACGAAATGGGCTAGAAATAAGGCGTTTAAGTCTGGAAAAGTCTTTACTCCTTACCTTCATAATGTCGTATCAAACTTAAACAATCTAGTTGTATAAGTTTTTACACACTCCTCTTTAAAATAAGGGCCTATGTAGTAGGAAAAAACATCTAATAATTTTATAAGATCAATTTGAGAAACCTTACCTCAAGGTTATGGAAGGAAAGTTAATGATATTTAAATTAATACAGTACTAATCATTCTCAAATTTTTGATTTAAATGAACTTGACTAACATGTATAGTATTGAGTCTATTGACATGTTCTTATTATACCTTGAGAAATGCAAAGAACATTATGAATATGAAAATAATGATCAGTATCCCAGGTAGAAACATACTTACAGATTTCAATAATTCAATATCTGACTTGGCAAAAAATAAAAAAAATAATTCTATATCTGCAGTAAAAAATGCGCTAGAGTCTCAAAAAGTTTTTATAGAGTTTAAAATAAAACAACGAGCTCAGTGTGGTTTATATCTGGATTTGAGACAAGATGGTTTATCTAAAGTGACTCCGAACCATGGAGGCAACCTAGGGTCTAAGTTGCTAAAAGCTTAGGGCCTTAGAAACATATATGTACATTAAGGTCCACCAGAGGCATGGCATGTATCCCTACTTCCCCTAGTGTAGAAATCGTCACTGATGCATATGCCCCTCGACTAGTTATGTGTTTAGAAAGTACTTATTGATTACCATACTCTCGATATTTTACATGTAAATCATTGTTTATAGATTATTATAATCATCGGTAATATCTTAATTATGTCATTGGGATCAATACACGATCTTTGGCTTTCTGGGTCAAAATTATAACTTTTGTGATATTTTCTGCTTTTATAACTCTTTTCAATTTCCTTATCTATGCTAATAATACTCCCTCCGTCCCATCCATTTCTTTACCTTTCGGAGAGAGTGTCTGACACGCATTTTAAGGGGCATATAAAGTATAGTTTCATAACTTATTTTTACAATTTTCTGTTTTGAATAAAAATTAAATGTTTAAATTTTTATTCAGAAAAAAAATTAAAAAAGAAATTATGAAATTATACTTTATATGCACTTTAAAATGCGCGGACACTCTCTCCGAAATGTAAAGTAATAACTGGGATGGAGGGAGTAGTATTTAAGTCTGTCTCCAGAACAAGCCTAGTCTGAACAGGCATCATTCGAATTTAAAACAGGGTGAAGGTGAATAATAATAGTCTAATCTATATATCTATCTTACTTTTGTTCTTAGCCAACATTTGTTCAAATGTGTAGTCACGCGAAGATATATCGCCACTCTATCATACATCTATTTGAGTAAACATATATATATATATATTACAAATTACATGTAACAGATGTCTGTAGTCTTTTGTCAGGTCCGGCCTTGATTATACATACATTAGGTTTGAGTTGCTTGTTTCAAAAGAGCTTATGCAGAGGGTTCATTCTAGCTGGATACAATACAAGCACTTTTAGACCAAGACTTTGAGAATTGAAAGATGACTCAAATGAGTCTTTGAGAGCTACTTTGAAGCTGGAAGGAAATACCAATAATTCAATATCTGCTGTTAAAATTGGGCTACATGCGTTTCAGTCTTGAAAAGTGTACAGTCCTTGACCTTCATAATGTCTTATCAAACCTAAATAATCTAGCTGTATAAGTTATTACATAAGGTTATGCAAGGAAAATTAATGTCAAATTGATATTTAAATTCTAATTTCTTAAGTGGCGTTTAGCTTATAGACATCAATTATTAACAGTAAATATAATTTGTCCAAATCGGATGTTTTGAATAGACTTCAAAATATTTAAATTCTCTTCTAAAGTGGTGTTTAGCTTCTTGATCTGCCTCAATAAACATTCTAGGGTTAATGCTCTGAATTAGACTTTAAAAAGCCCTTAGAAATTCATTGCGGCTATCGTGTAGCATATTGTGCAATTGCAAAGTACAATTCACAACTACCTAAACACAAATCACCCATAATCTGACATCTTCTAATCTGTAATAATAGTCTTTTCTCTCACCTCCACAAAATACTCTCAACTTCCATAAATTATAGAGCTGCAATAGAAGCACTTTACAGCCACCAAGACTTTGAGCATTGAAAGATGCCGTGAATGTGTCTTTGAAGCTGGAATGCAATTTCAAGATAAGGAAAACCAATAACTCAGTATCCGACTTGAGAATTAATGTAGCGGAAACGTAACTATGAAATTGTCTGTTGATTCAGGGAGGAATACTAGACAATATTCTTCCAAACACTCGTTGATTCAAGTGAATGCCAAGGTTTGGGCTTCCAAATTCATTGATTATTACTAATGCTAAAATTGGAACCTTAGAGAGACTCTCTCCAGAGTAATTGTTTGTCAAATCAAAAAAACCAACTCTTTATTAGAGAGGAACTTAATATATAAGTAATATTCCAAATCCTAACAAGGAAAGTACGTCATATACTTCCTTTAATTATGCTAACTAATTTCTAGAAATAAAATAAACACAATAGGTAATTTCCATATGGAAATATTACGCAAACAGAAAGAAAATATTGACCAGAAGATCCCACATCATCGCCTTGAATGATACAACCTGCCAATTTACATCCTGTCATGGATTTCCAAATAATTCAATGTTGCTTCATCTATGGGGTCCGCATCAAGAATTCTATATCTGAAGTACAAAATGAGCTAGAAATGTGTTTTAGTCTCAAAAAGTTTTTATAGAGTTTAAAATAAAACAACAAGCTCAGTATGGCTCAATAAAGGTATGAGTAATTCAAAAAAATGATGAACTTCTAAAANGTAATTCAAAAAAACAATGTACTTCTAAAAGTTATACGAATATAACAGATATTTTACAAATTACTGAATAAGGTTGATGCAGTGCCATTTTAACTAACTGGTAGTCTGTAGTCTTTTGACGGATGCATGTATAGTCAGGTTCGGCTTTGATGATACATATACATTAGGTTTCAAAAAAGTTTATGCAGAGGGTTCATTATAGATACTACCTTGTAATAGCCTTTTCACTTATCTCCACAACATATTTACAACTTTCATGATTATACATATAGTCTGATTACTAATATGTGGACTACAATAGAAGCACTTTTAGAGCGGTAGAAGACATAAACCAAGACTCTGAGAATNAAGAACCCTGTTTGATGATATGCCATTACAAGAATAAAGAGATTGTTTTTCTTCGCTAGTTTTGTGTTCATCTAATGTGTACAGATTCGCTGAGACTATGCTTGTCGCTTCTATCTGAACCCCTTTTGTAGGAAGACAACATCTTTGCTTCAAATCACATCATTCTCCACCATATTCATAAGAAAAATGTTGGCAGTTTTTAGTGGAAGAGGAGTCATTCAATTTGTAGGGCCTGAGACATTGTTTGAATTGTATTCCTACATAGCAGATTTGCTATTTTCTTTTTGATTAATTCAGAAATATACAGACAACCAAGTAATTTTAATTATATAATTTTTTTATAAATTAAATAAAAAAATTTATTACAGTATCTCATAAGCAATTACAATTCTGAACAGCAATTTCATAAAATTTATTTGTTTGCTCCAACATCAATTTTTTTCAATAGTTTTCACTAGCAATACTGATTACTAAACACAGCCTAATTTAAAAATCATGTTTATGCTAAGTTTTTTAACCTTAAATGCAGACCACATAATGTTATATTTTTCAGAAAATGNAGTACACTAGCTTATAGTAGTCTTTTCTCTCACCTTTGCGAAATATTCTCAACTTCCATATATTTAATATTTGACTTGGCAAAAATAAAAAATAATTCTATATCTGCAGTACAAAATGCCCTAANTTGTTATAACATAGACATACATGTACAAAAAATTTAAAATACCTAATAAATCAAGAATGTCTAGACAATAGAGGTGTTCTATTGATTCTAGCTCACACCAANCTCAACTTCCATATATTTAATATTTGACTTGGCAAAAATAAAAAATAATTCTATATCTGCAGTACAAAATGCCCTAAAAATGCGTTTTAGTCTCACACAGTTTTTATAGAGTTTAAAATAAAACAACGAGCTCATTGTGGCTCAATAAAGGTATGAGTCCCATTTTATAAATAAATAAAAACTCAGTGCACCAATAATAAGCTTCAACAAGATTGAATTTTGAAAAGTTCCANGTATTTTTGGCTCAAATCTTAGGAGTTTTGCGTATTCGTTTAACAAATGAAACATGTAGTCATAAACATAATCCATCTTTAGCTCATCTTGGATGAAGGTGCTAGCAGCCTTTCAAATTTCCAATTGTATGTGCCTGCATATGCAAGGTATTAGTGGATGAATAAATGCAACTTTTGCTATGAGAATGATATTTGAAGAAGGGATACATATACCTTCTCTGTATTAAAGTTTCCCCGTTCTACCGCATATTCTATTGATCTGCCNAATAAGAAAACATATGTATTGATCAATGACTAAAGATGCACTTGGGGATGGTGCAGAAGTTCATCAAAACCAAGAGGGTTTTGATGGTGGTTTTACTGAAACTAGGTAATATTTGAAGAAGAAAAAGGAGGTTAATATATAAGGGAAAAAGATGGTGGATAACGGAGTTGATGCATCTCGGGGAGCAG
Source organism: Oenanthe javanica (assembly GCA_008931105.1). Taxonomy (NCBI): domain Eukaryota; kingdom Viridiplantae; phylum Streptophyta; class Magnoliopsida; order Apiales; family Apiaceae; genus Oenanthe; species Oenanthe javanica. The sequence continues at coordinate 38,029 of QRFB01001199.1, read as the reverse complement.
TTGATGATAATGCTATCATGGGCTTCCATCTTTTACTCAAAGTGCTCACAGAAGATTTNTTCAGGTAACATTTGCATACCTATAAGTGCATTGATTTGCAACATTTGACTGTTGAAATCCTTTTTGCCCTTCGCGAATCCAGTCCTGGAGAAGAAACAGAATTTACTCAATTACATTCAACAGATTTATCTTAACAAATGATATCTACTCACTAGCCTAATGAAATCATTTTTTACCTGAACAAAAAGGCGAGCATTCCAGTCATGTTCTTGAGAAACATTGCACTTGAGTAGGTCTTTTCTGTTGTCTACGACAAAGGGGTTTCCTTTCCAATAAGCATATGGTTCCCTTTCCATCCATTTGACCTTACTGTTTCCTTCTTTCATTTCTTTCAGTATAACTTCCCATGGCTTTATATTTATTTCAGCCCTTGAAATGCATTAACAGCTTTTCAGTTTTTGAGGGATTCAATATACACAATCTAATCTTATAGATTTAGTTTAATCTAGTGTCATTGAGTACAATACACTAATATTATTATATCTTTAATATCACTCAAAATCCACAACATTATTTACACAAGAGTCTGATAAGATATTAAAATTTTAAGGCACAAATTTNTAAATTGACTATTGTAGGACTTGCAGTTAATCAAGCATTTGTTAATATGAGAACAATGTTTATTATTCTTTAACACAACAGTTCCTGTAAAAGGAAGTGTTGTTCTTCCTTCCTATATTCAACAGCTTATAAAATAAAAACCATTGTCGAGATCATATTATCACAATGGTTCCACGATAAGGATGAAATGTCTAAAGATAATGAACACAACGGTTCGTAAATAAGAATCTGTTGACTATACCCAGTTGTTACAATGGTTTGTAACTCAATTTCTGTTGTAAGAATTCAATGTAATAATGGTTCGTTTTTCAAATAGACAAGTGTTTTATATCATTGTCTCAAAACATAATTGAAATAGACAAGTGTTTTATATTATTGTCTCAAAAAGAAATTGAAATACACAAGTGTTTAACAATTGAAACTATGGTTTAATATATAAAAGTTATCAAAGAGAATTACAACATGCAACTAAATGTCTATGTCTAACATCAATACTATCAGAAACCCTATTATACTTGTTAGAATCAAATCATTGTTAGAATACTATTCTGATACTTCATAGCTGCTACTGCATTTCATCTTTGTTGAGCTTGAACTTGTGCTTCTGCCATTATAATAGGATTCAAATACTTGATAGATGCTTCTGCGTTTATAAACAAACACGATTGCATTCCCTACCTCTCTTGCATTCCCTACCTCTCCTACAGTCCCTTCCTCTATAAAAATCCCAAATGGACAATGCATTGTGAGGTAGCATTTACAGATAAGTTGACACTTACGTACGCATACCATGATGTGCTGCTGCTTTCCCTACCTCTCCTGCAGTCCCTTCCTCTATAACAACATCGTCAGCATGATTAAGTTCTGCGACAAGCTTAGCACGTATCTTTCCTCCCTGAAAGGTTACATATTAGGCTCTCCTACTAAAAACTCAGAAGACCCTACACAACCAAGTATCATAATCTGAAGTACAGCAACGATGATTTAAAGGAAAAGAGTCCAAATTCAACACTTTATTTCAAGTCAACATGATCCAAAAGGTTAAAAATACTCAAACCACTCATATCAAGTTGACTTGCAATTACTTGTTATATCATTATTGATAAATCACTAGCCTTAATTTCTTTTAATTTTTGCAATCCTAGTATCATTCAACTTGTACTATCTCCCAAGAAATAAATAAAATTGTGAATTTTATGTTAGTGCCGCTACAAAAAAATTGTTCATAGAAGCCAGATGAACCATATAGTATCATAACCATGTCTTTACAAACTAATTGCAGACTCAAATCGAGATTGGCAACGTAAGGAAGTATAAGGTCCTTTTCAAGTGAAACTTGTCCAGGCTTGTACCTGACACATTAAGTGCAATTATATATGCGCTCAAAACAGACCATAATAATGGACATGTGCTTACAGTTGATCTAGATACTGACCAGTTTCCGGTGGAGTCCATATCTGGTAGCAGCCAAATAGCATTCTTTATATATTTCCGAACAGACTTGAAAGACCAAGGATGGTGAACTGGAAGTATGTGATCTCTTCCTTCAGACCGATTCCAAGCAGACTGATCTTTTACCCACTTTCAAGTCCCAAACCACACACAACTCCACCAGTCCCTGGTCATAAAACAACACAAACCCAAATCATACTCTCACTAATAGTTAAACTATGAGAAACAAGGGAGAGTGGACTGCTAATGTCTTCTAGCATATCTATAACCAACTTCTCCCTGGAAACAGTTATATTTCCATTAAACACCTCTGACATGTTATTCTCAACATTTATACATTTTGTAGTGCAATCAAAAACTGCTCTACTCCAGAGATTAGGATCATAGCTTATTAACCGATCATATGCAACTTTAGATAGTCTCTTTACCTTAGCCATGATCCTTGAAAACTCCTCTCTTGTGCTACTTTTTGCCCTTGCTTTATTAGTTCTCAAGTTAATTATGTATGAAAAAATTGAAGCTTATTCGATTAAAATTATACGATAATTACCCACTAAGATATATGAGCAAACAATTTGTCACTGTAGTCATGAGTATCAATCTCACTAAGATATGCCAGAGCTGGAGCTTGAACCGGAGCACTACTAGGATGATCTGCAGGATATAAGAATGCAAAATTAAAACATAATACTTAAAATTAAACCGTAAAAAATGCAGGAGACCCGTCTCTGAACTCTGATTCACAAGGGTCAAAACATGTAAATCGCGTATAAGCTGTCTCAGATAACCACACCCACCCACACCCCGTCAAAAAGAAAATGTTCCAGGGACATGACAAGCGGCCAGAGGAATGATGGTAAATGACAGGATTTGTTAGAGACAAAAGGTAAACAAGATAACATCCCGAACAAACACGGTCATCACTGGTCTCAAAAGATGTCAACTAGCACAAAACCACAAAAAAAAATATGCAACAGCCAAAACATACACACACTGTACAAAGGTAGCTGAAAACATACCCCAAGGATTTGACCAGTAAGTTAAGTATATAGAAATGCTTGCTAAATTGCTAAACAAATGCAAATTACAAGAGTCTTACCAGGCCACTGATATCCAACCGGAAGGTCGCAAATCACAGCTTCTTAATGATTTCAGTTCAGGAAACCGCAAATCTAGATCGGATAAAACCCCAATTCTTTGCCCTCGATTTAAGCCCCCAACTGATTTTTCTTTGAAACCCTAGTTTCCCCAATTCCCCAGTTTTATCTCCCCTCAAATTGTCAAGTGGTGACAATTGATTTTAGTAATTTTTATTATTTGATTGAGGGGGAATTTGGTTTTGGGGGGGAAGTTGAATATTTTGGCAAAAGATGGGGAATTTACTTAATTTTATATTTATTAAATTTAATTTGCATTTTATGAAATTAATATTTTTTATATTTGGTATAATATTTTAATTAAGATTTTATGATATTAACAAATTATAGTTTTTTAAAATTTATTATTTTTTTGTAAAATTGATGGGGGTGATAGAAAAGGGAAATGAAATTAGTTAAGGGGGACAATATTTGGGTGGGAGGAATAAAATTGGGTCAACAAATAAATAAAAAAATTATAATTATTTAATAGTAATTATAATTTAAAAACTAGGTACTTAGTACTCACAAACAATATAAATGCATACATATCAATATTATAAATTTATTATTCAACTTATAGGGTACAAAAATCAAAATTCATAAAAAAATTTAATCTTTTTAATTTTAAAAAAAATCTAACTCATTATACAATGGTTTTTTTAAAAAAAACTGTTGTCTTAATTAAATTAATACAATGGTTTTTTAGAAGCATTGTCTCGTTTCATTTCAAACAATATTTTATTCTACAACAGTCTTACGTTGAAAACCAATGTATTTTTTTAATTCGTACAACACAATTGGTAAAAAGAACGTTGTCTGTTTGACACTACAAGACAAAAAATACCTTTTTATAATAAGACGAAAATTGTTTAATTACTATTTTGACTAGTTTTGTTAAAAAAGCATACAAAACAAATTTAAAATATATTGATTTTTTTTATACATGACTAATACATATTGATCTTAACATCCGTACGGTCGGATCATCGAAAAAATTAATTTTAATTTTAACAATGACATAATTGTAGATTTACCACCAAGTGATTGTCTACCCCATAACTCGTAACATAAAAGGTATACACATTCTCATGTTCGAACTACAAAAATAGGTAGTTAGTATTCACAAATATATACATATCCATATTATAAATATATATTTCAAGTTATAGGGTACAAAAATCAAAATTCATAAAGAAATCAATTTTTTTTAATTTTTTAAAAAATCTAGCTCATTATACAAGTGTTTTTTCATTTTAAAAACTGTTGTATGACATATTAACAAACAATGATATCAAAAACACTTGTGTGAATTCTAATAAAATAATAGTATAGTAAAACAGTTGTGCATCATTTAACAACAGTTATTTGACCTGTTGTATGAATTCTAATAAAACAATATTTTTGTAAAACAGTTGTATAATATTTAACAACGGTTATGTTTTCCGTTGTATGAATTATAATAACACAATAGTCTTTAGAAACAGTTGCGTAACCTCCACAATTGTGAGTATTTTTTCACAACGGTTCTGAAAACCATTGTATTAAGCCTGGATTAGACCATGGTTTTTTGAGANCATTATACAATGGTTTTTTTAAAAAAAACTGTTGTCTTAATTAAATTAATACAATGGTTTTTTAGAAGCATTGTCTCGTTTCATTTCAAACAATATTTTATTCTACAACAGTCTTACGTTGAAAACCAATGTATTTTTTTAATTCGTACAACACAATTGGTAAAAAAAACGTTGTCTGTTTGACACTACAAGACAAAAAATACCTTTTTATAATAAGACGAAAATTGTTTAATTACTATTTTGACTAGTTTTGTTAAAAAAGCATACAAAACAAATTTAAAATATATTGATTTTTTTTATACATGACTAATACATATTGATCTTAACATCCGTACGGTCGGATCATCGAAAAAATTAATTTTAATTTTAACAATGACATAATTGTAGATTTACCACCAAGTGATTGTCTACCCCATAACTCGTAACATAAAAGGTATACACATTCTCATGTTCGAACTACAAAAATAGGTAGTTAGTATTCACAAATATATACATATCCATATTATAAATATATATTTCAAGTTATAGGGTACAAAAATCAAAATTCATAAAGAAATCAATTTTTTTTAATTTTTTAAAAAATCTAGCTCATTATACAAGTGTTTTTTCATTTTAAAAACTGTTGTATGACATATTAACAAACAATGATATCAAAAACACTTGTGTGAATTCTAATAAAATAATAGTATAGTAAAACAGTTGTGCATCATTTAACAACAGTTATTTGACCTGTTGTATGAATTCTAATAAAACAATATTTTTGTAAAACAGTTGTATAATATTTAACAACGGTTATGTTTTCCGTTGTATGAATTATAATAACACAATAGTCTTTAGAAACACTTGCGTAACCTCCACAATTTTGAGTATTTTTTCACAACGGTTCTGAAAACCATTGTATTAAGCCTGGATTAGACCATGGTTTTTTGAGAGCAAAAATAAACCATTGTATGTTAATTCTGGGCAATGCTTTTTTGACCGAGCGTTGTCTGATCAGTGTTGTCTGATGTTGTTTTTCTTGTAGTGTTCCCATGGCTTTATATTTATTTCAGCCCTTGAACTGCATTAACAGCTTTTCAGTTTTTGAGGGATTCAATATACACAATCTAATCTTATAGATATAGTTTAATCTAGTGTCATTGAGTACAATACACTAATATTATTATATCTTTAATATCACTCAAAATCCACAACATTATTTACACAAGAATCTGATAAGATATTAAAATTTTAAGGCACAAATTTTTTTTATGAAAGATTGAGTTAAAATTCGAAATTTACCAACCCCAGAAGGACCAATCAGGAAAGACGATATCACTAGTCCACTGATCACCACAATATCTAAATAATGGTGGAGTGGAAGCATTGAGTCTGCGATACAAATGCGATTTGATCACCGGTTTGTCATTATTATCAAACATCAATTCCAGATCCGGGAGTCTCCCCGGATACCTTCTCAACAACTGCAAAAAACCCCATATTGTAAACACATCTCTAGTTTGTATTGACTGCCTGAACTTCTCTATGTAAACCTTCCCTTGCACTATCACTAGTCGAAAATGTGCAGTCCTTTTCGCTCTATTTACCATGTTCCTCGTAATCCCTGTTGCCTTAAACGGCTTTAAATCTTCGTGTATCCAGCGAAAATATTCCGGGCATGTTGAACTTGCTCCTAAATCATCACTAGCTTCCATAGTACTGAGAACCTTGGGATAATTTGATGGACACATTTGTGTCACATTTTTAGGTGAACAAGAAAGTGGAATTTCGACTCTTTCTTGAATTATAACCTTTTCCGAGATTTTCTTGACTTCATCTATTTGTGTTATTCTCTTGTTCTATTTGGAAACAATAATCACATTATCAACATAAACTTTACTCTGCTAAACACAAAAAAAATAATCATGTATGTATGTTAATGGNCACAAAAAAAACAATCATGTATGTAACAAAAAAAGAAGCTAATGGACATGTTCAAGTTAATGATTAGTTTGAGTAGTATGTTAAGTTGGAAAGGCTGTGGTATTCAGTGTGCAAACCTGCAGATGTCTGTAAACTGGTGTCCAGAAGTAGGTTTAGAGAAATTTAGAAGAAATCAAGCCCACAGATTTATAATTCTGGTCAGATGCTATTGGATGCTTTGGTGGGGCTGTGATGGTTGCAGATTTCGGATGAATTTGAGGGGGGTAAATTGGAGTTTCGAAGAAGAATGTTACTGGGTGGTGTCTGGTATTAGTTTGATCACACATCTGGTTACTGTGGATTCTTATGAGAATTATTCATCAAACGTTTGGAATTATGATCATTTTCTGGATATTGGAACTGATCTGAGGAGTTGGAATTCGTATTTGATGGTCTTACTTCTGCAGGTTACTAGTACTAGTCCCAGATGTATTGAGCTGATTCTGTTGCAATATACTGTTGAGGGTGCTGTTTCATATCCTCAGGAAACAAATCGATTTTCTGGAGTGTACAAACAAATTCATACCGGTGTAGATGGAAGTATCAAGCCTCGTAATATACATAAGGAATTATGACCATAAGCTTGCATGGCTGGTAATAATGTTATAATGATGCATACAATTAGGATCATGTTTTACATGTTAGCTGACCTTTCTATTTGAGAATACTTGATTAACCATATATTAACCATTATCAAGAAGTCAAAGATGAAAATACGATACTCAATTATATTAAAGAGAAAGGCAAGGTGAAAAACAGAGGATTGAAAATAAAGTCGATCTTAGGCTGGGACGGATCCAAAGAAAGAAATTAAAGTACGATTATAAAATTTAATTTTTAGAAGAATATTTTTATGAAAATTTTAATAATGAAATTTTGTCATATTTTTTTAGACAAAGATCCACACTTGATCTTAAATACCTACATTCTTCTTACTGTTACAAATTTACAATAGTAATTTATCATCTTCATTCTAGTTGATATGGGCAAAAAACAAGCCCTAAAAACACAATTAATGTGGCATTGATTACACCTAATTTGGTCCAAGAGGGAGGCCCATTTAATAAGGCTCGAAACCCTAATTATTGAATAAATTCGTAATTAATTAATTAGTTAAATATACAGCTAATTAATCATGTCTAACTACAAGAAAACTACTCGAAGAAGTAGCCCCCAAGACACCTCAATCAACAAGGAAACATATTCCTACATGGAAACTACTTCTATCACAAGAAGGATCCAGAATCCTTCTAGGAGGTGGCTTGCCTACCAAAATTCCTAAGCCTACTCTAATTCTTAGACTCTCTACGTCTATATAAAGAGTCTAACCCCTCATTCTTAGAACTACGTCTAGCTTGATTCTCATACGCACTGAGATACGTAGGCATCTTGTGAGGGCAGAATTAAGCTACGAAACACAAGTGCAGCCATTAAAGCTCGATAAGCTCCAACACACATTGCAATCAATACATCCTAGTTTTTAATCCATAACATTTGGCGCCGTCTATGGGAAGACAACATCAACCATGGCAAGAACACGAAGAGCTGATGGAGACACCGTCCCTACCACCGGAGACCTGACCGCTAGCTATGATTCTTCCCGATGAAACTCAAACCGCCGAGGTCCCCGTTACCACTACTATTCATGCTGGAACTCAAGGTCCTAGCACTCAAAGGCTTGGCCCATTCAGTGAAATCGTCCTTTCTTCCAATCCCGAGGAAGTAGTCCATAGATCCGACCCCCTATCTCAGGCTTGGACTCTCCCAAGCTTATCCCACTCCATATACCAGAGGGTTGGAATCCCCTCAAAACTATGGGCGTAGAGAGGGAATCTGTGATTTCTCAGGACCATACTCGACTGACGATGAAAGCTCTGAAGGCACCGATGTTAATCCTAGGAGGAGAAGGCCTGGCAAGGAACCCGTAGGAAGCCAACGTTCACAGTTCAGTAAGACACTAGAATATAAAATTGCTTCCTACGAGGCTGAACTCAAAGAGCTAAAGAAAAGCTTAGGTCGGCAATACACAAGGTCAGCCCCGAGGCGTGAAGCCCTTGATATCATAGAGCTAGATGAAACCCCTAGAGGGAGAAGAAGAGAAGCTGCAAGGGCTGATCCCACTGAGTTGCTGCCACTCGGAGTTCCTGATGATCCGACACCACCCTTTACCGAAGCAATCATGAACGCTCACATCTCAAGGAAGTTCAAGATGCCCACCATCAAGACTTATGATAAAATGGGGGACCCCTCGAATCATGTAAGAACTTTCTCGAATGCTTTGTTATTATAACCTATCAACGATGCTGTCAAGTGCAGGGCTTTTTCTCAAACCCTGGGGGGCATGGCTCAACGTTGGCATAGCCGGTTACCTCCCAACTCTATTGGGTCCTTCAAAGAACTCAGCAAGGCCTTCATAAGCCAGTTTATAAGCGAAAGAGTGCACGAAAAAAGTTCATCTTCTCTCATGAATCTAGAGCAAGGAAAGAACGAATTCCTGAGGGACTACTTGAATCGTTTCACCAAGGAAGTCTTGAAGGTACCAGACTTGGATGAGAAAGTAGTTATGATAGCCTTACAACAGGGTACGACTGATCTTTACTTCAAGATATCTCTGGCCAAGCATCCACCCGAGAACATGCTCCTTCTCAAAGAAAGAGAAGGGAAATATATGAAGGCAGAAGAAAGCATGAAGAAAACCATCATACCAGTGGCGATACATAGGAATAATAACAAAAAGAGAAAAGGCGATCAAGAGTATGATGCCCGGGACAAGTATTCTAAGACAGATAAGGATTCATAATCCCTTCCTAAGAAAAATAATTTAGGACCAAAGTTCGCTGAATATGCAAGGCTGAATACGCCTCGAAGCCAAATCCTGATGGATATCGAAAGGGATCGAGACCTGAGATGGCCTAAACCCCTAAAGTCTGATCCTGAAAAGAGAAAAAAGAATACGTTTTGCCGATTTCATAAAGATACCGGACATGACACAGATGATTTCAGACAATTGAAGGATGAAATCGAGTTCCTTATCAGAAGAGGAAAGCTTTCTAAATTCACTAAAGATGGAAACCGTGATAGACGCGATGATAATGGGAGAAACAATGACAATCGGGATAGGAATATCCAGCCCAGAGGGCCAGTCGTTAATATGATTTTTGGAGGACCTACAGCTGCAGGGAATTTAAGAAACTCAAGGAAAGCATACGCTAGAGAGGTTATGCAAGTCATAGGTGAAGCACCTAAACGCGCTAGATTAGAGTTGGTCATATCCTTCGATGACTCAGACTTAGAAGGGATAAAGTTTCCCCATGACGATCCCCTCGTCATAGCACCCTTGATAGGAAATTCAGAAGTAAAGAGAGTCCTGGTGGACAATGGAGCATCTGTCGATATCTTGTTCTACGATGCCTTTGTGAAGATGGGGTACAATGATTCCCAACTAACCCCTTCATATGTTCCAATCTATGGTTTTAATGCAGTGAAGTTGAAAGTAGAAGGAATCATTCAACTACCCATGACAATGGGAAGAGAGCCTCGAGAGGTCACTCAGATGTTAACCTTTCTGGTAATCAAAGCATCCTCTACGTACAATGCAATCCTTGGAAGAACTGTTTGCATGCTTTTAAAGCTGTTGTCTCGAGTTACCACTTGAAGATCAAGTTTCCCGCCAGAAATGGTGTTGGGGAGGAAAAAGGAGACCAGAGAATGGCAAGAAGTTGCTATGTGGCTGATAGAGTATATAATTATATATATTTTATAGGATTTTATTCTCATATTTCTAGTATTTTGTACATAAATGGATATTTATTAATTAGAGTTTAATATTTTATTGCAGGAAATAAAGAATTCCTAAAATTGGAAGAATTGGAGAATAAAGACTCTAATTTGGAGATAAATTAGAAGGAAATTCGGATTTAATGGGCAGCTCACACACAGTTCACTGTTTGGGCCATAACTTGAGTTCTAGAAGTCAGAATTGGGCGATTTTACAGCCCACGTGAAGATAATAGAAAAATCTATAATTCAGAGGTGGTCCAACATACATATCTCAACTGGAGAAGCCCAGAAACAGACTTGGACAGCTGAGTACCAATTTCAACATTACAATCCAACTCATTATAGGAAATTGTCTGTGTTCCCTTGTAAAGCATTAAAACTCTTGTATATTAGGGTTTTATATTATTAGAGACATATACAATACCATCATATCATATTAGTTAGCCGCACTTTTGGGAGAAGAGGGCGAGAAGCACTTTGAGAGGGAGATTGGAGGAAGGAGTGAAGGGATTCATCCTGACTTCAAACGATTTCTTCAAGTTGTATTCTTTGTTCTTCAACTCTTATGCTCATGGTTTATGTTATTAATATATATATGTTTTTATCCATCATGAGTAGCTAATCCCTTAATTCGGGAATTTGGTAGTATTTGTTGGTTTATTATGTTTGTTTGATTATATTGTGATTTCTCTTGGTTTGCTAATCTGTCATTCAGCGCTCAACACAATTATAGGAGTCATGACCCTTTAATTGTATCCGTAAGGGTTATTAACGAATTGGGAAAGGAGTTGTAATTCTAGTACATGATATGATAGACATGATTTAAATATTAAATCGGGAGATTGATATGTGAATTATGAGACTTATAATTCTTGGTGCTTAAAGTCTATGGATGTACTTTGTTTAACCATGGGAGTGGTGTTCAAGGGATAATTATAGACATTATAATTTACCTTGGGAGAGGACTTTATAATCATTAGAAGGATTGTTTTTAGCAAAACGAGAAACACAAATTAGACATTCATGATTGCCAATTGAAGAACCCTTATTTCTGGATTGTCTTCTCTCATATTTATTATATAGTTATTTATTTGTTTATTAGATTAATTTAGTTGATAATTACACCAACATATTCTTCACCATACTTCTAGATTGTAATGAATAAAAGACTTGAAATTGATATTGATAACAGTCTTTTCCTGTGAACGATACCCTCGAAAATACTCGACAACAGTGGCGGCCTTGAGACCCGATGGAGTCGGGGGGCAAGTCCTACCCATAGAGGATATGGACTCAAGAGAAAACGAGGAAAGAAGGGGGAAGCCAGCTGAAGACTTGGTTCCGGTTCCCTTAGTACTAGGAGAACCTGAGAAGGTCACTTATATTGGGGCCTCATTAAAAGAGCCCATGAAAGAAAGGTTAACAAAGTTCTTGCAGGAAAACGGGGACTTGTTTGCTTGGACAGCCGCTGATATACCAGGGATTGATCCCGAACTAATCACTCATAAACTTAATGTGGATCCAAGACGAAAAACGGTGAAGTAAAAAAAGAGAAATTTCACTCTAGAAAGGCAAAAAGCCATAAAGCAAGAAGTAGAGAAGCTCCTAGAGGCTGGTTTTATTAAAGAAATTCAATATCCCGAATGGCTCGCTAACCCTGTGATAGTCATGAAGTCCAATGGCAAGTGGAGAATGTGTGTAGACTTTACTGATTTAAATAATGCATGTCCAAAGGATTGTTTCCCTCTTCCGAGGATCGATGCACTTATAGATGCCACAGCAGGACATGAGATGTTAAGCTTCATGGACAGCTTTAGTGGATACAATCAAATTAGGATGCACGAAGATGACATTTCCAAGGTATCTTTTATCACTGATTTTGGTATATTTTGTTATCTTGTTATGGCCTTTGGGTTGAAGAATGCAGGAGCCACCTATCAAAGGCTGGTTAACAAAATGTTCAAGCATCTTATTGGAAAAACCATGGAGGTCTATGTTAATGATATGCTAGTTAAAAGCCTTGATAAGGCCGATCACATCGAACACCTTAGAGAGGCTTTCGAAGTGCCTTTGGCATAGGGTCTGGAAAATTCCTAGGAATGATGGTCTCTAAAAGTGGGATTGAGGCCAATCCTGACAAAATTAAGGCTATACTCGACATGGAACCCCCAAAGACAGTGAGGGATTTCCAGAAGTAGACAGGGAGAGTAGCGGCCCTAGGAAGGTTCGTCTCGAAGTCTGGGGACAAATGCTTACCCTTCTTCAAGACATTGAAGAAAGTAAAAGATTTTGTGTGGACAGAAGAAAGCCAAGCAGCCTTCGAGGAACTGAAGAAATATATGGCTGAAGCTCCGTTGTTAGCCAAGCCTAGTCCCGGGGATATCTTATACTTGTATTTGGCCGTATCAGAAAAGGCCCTGAGTGTTGTCCTAATAAAGGAAGAAGAAAAGATACATAGGCCAATTTATTATGTGAGCAAGGTCTTGCATGGAGCGGAACTTAACTATTCTAAGATTGAGAAGTTTGCACTAGCCTTGGTGATGGCCTCAAGAAAATTGTGGCCTTACTTTCAAGCGCACAAAATCGAGGTGTTAACTGATCAACCTCTAAGAAACATCATACATAGCCCCAAAGCGAGTGGAAGATTGATTAAATGGGCCATAGAGCTGGGAGAATTCAACATCAAGTATAAGCCTCGAACGACCATTAAAGCTCAAGCTCTTGCTGACTTCGTGGTCGAATGTACCATCAACGACCAAGAAGTCGAGGGGCACGATAAGGAGGAAATAACCCAAAAAGAAGAAGAAGAAACTCTTAAAGAATATTGGGTGCTCAATTTTGATGGGGAATCAAAAACAAAATCAAGTGAAGCGGGCTTGGTGCTACAAAGCCCCGAAGGGTTCGTCATTGAGTATGCTATTAAGCTTAATTTTCCAACAACCAACAATGAAGCCGAATATGAAGCTCTAATAGCCGGCCTAGGCTTGGCCAAGGCACTGAATGCCAAATACCTTAAAATTCGTGGAGACTCTAAGTTGGTCATATCCCAAGTGAATGGAGAGTTTGAAGCAAGGGAAGAAGTCATGATTATATACCTCCGGCTAGTAAAAGCTATAATGACTCAATTTAAAGAATGTCAGATGGAATATGTTCCTAGAAAAGAGAATGTAAAGGCCGATGCCTTATCAAAGTTCGCCTCATCGGAAATGGATGAACACATGGGAAGTGTTTACTTCCAAGTCTTGAAGACCCCCAGCATCAATGCAAAGCTGGTAGCCCCGATAAACATGGGCAGTTGCTGGATGGATCCAATTAAATCCCACATTCAATCTGGATGGACTCCAGCCAATGTCATGGTAGCCAGAAAGCTTACTACGAGGGCATTAAGGTACGCTCTTATTGATGGAATTCTCTATAAGAAATCTTTTGTTATTCCATACTTGAAATGTCTAAGGCTGGATGAACCCCATGAGGCCTTGAAAGAAGTATACGAAGGAATTTGTGGCCAACACCTGGGGGGCAGAGCTTTGGCAAACAAAATCACCCGCCTTGGCTTTTACTGGCCTGACTTGTTAAAAGATTCAAAAGAGTATGTAAGAAGGTGTGACAGGTGCCAAAGGCATGCACCAGTTGTCAGATAACCTCCTGAGATGTTGACATCCATCAATTCCCCCATCCCCTTTTGCAATGTGGGGAATGGACATCCTTGGGCCGTTTCCTATGGCTACTGGACAAAGAAAGTTCCTGATTGTTGCAATTGATTACTTCACTAAGTGGATTGAGGCTAAACCACGTGCCAAGATAACCACCAAGCAAGTAGCTCAATTCTTATGGAAAAACGTCATATGTAGGTACGGAATACCACGAATCCTGGTTACAGACAATGGGACACAATTCAACAGTGATGAATTCAAGGAATATTGCAATGATAATGACATCAATCTACGCTTTACTTCAGTTGCACATCCCCAAGCAAATAGGCATGCTGAAGTAGCCAATCGAATCATCCTTGATGGGCTCAAGAAAAGAATTGAACGCTTGGCTAACACCTGGGTAGATGAGCTTTTTCCAATACTCTGGGCATACAGGACCACTCATAAAGTTACCACTAATGCAACTCCATTCTTCTTAGCTTATGGGGCAGAGGCAGTGATTCCGGTTGAAATATCACATGTATCACCAATAATCAAGGCCTTTGAGCCTGAGGAAAATGAAGAAGGGATGAAGCTTGCATTGGACCTGATTGATAAAGTCAGGGACAGGGCTCATGCAAAGATCATAGAATATCAGAAGAAATCTTCCTTCTACTACAACCTCAGGGTTAAGGAAAGATTCTTCCGACAAGGGGACTTGGTCCTCAGAAAAGCTGAAGCTTCGGAAGTAGGCCCCAAAGGCAAGTTAGCCCCTAACTGGGAAGGGCCTTACAAAATAAAGCAAGTTAAGGGAGAAGGATCATACATCCTTGAAACCCTAGAAGATGTTGGAGTGCCAAGAACTTGGCATGCCTCAAACCTGAAGGTTTACTATACTTAATGAATTCAACCACGAGTTTTTATATTTAGTAGGAACTAAGTAGAAATAAGGTTCGATGAAATCATTAGGATGTAAGAGCCTTTCGCTCTAGACAGGATTTTCGTTTTGTAAGGGTTGTGCCCACTTTAGCCTTGATGGCATTATTAATAAAGTTTTTACATTTTGGCATTTCCAAAAACATGCGTGTTTAGCTTAGATTGGCAATCAATTTTGTTAGTTCCTTTGTGAAAAAGGAATAAAATCAAGCCTGGATTGGCACTTTGATTAATATCTATTCCCATTTGTTCTTTTATGCTCGAAAAGTATATTTTATCAAATATGCCAAGGCACGAAAAAGAAAAGAACAGACAACAAAGGACTTTTCATAAATAAAGTGTCTTTAGGAGTACATAATAAAAACAGAAAGGAAATACAAGGAATAAAATGAAAAACGATACAAGGAGGACAATGAAAACTAAGGAAGATCCTCGATATCCTCCACCTCATCCTTCTTCTCCTCTTCTTCTTCGGTATCCTTTTGAGTATCCTCCTCGTCCTCTAGGGAATGAGAGATCTTCTCAAAGTCATCCAAAGCCTCACCACCCGAAATATCACCAGAATTACGCTCGTGGGTGGTGGAGGTCAACGCTAAAGGCTGCCCCATAGGAGCAGGGAAGTCGGCCGGATCAAAAAAGCCCGGGTTCTTAGCCAAGACGGCGTTAAGGTACTTTTCCTAAGTCTGGGCACCAGCAGTCGTGAAAACCAAGTCATCATGCTTGTCGATGAAAGCATAGAATTCCTCCAACTCCATATAGTTGTTGATCACGACCTTCTTCTTGGCCCTTATCTCTTGCAGCTCGGCATGAGCTGCCATCAGCTCCTGGTCCTTCTCGAGCAGCTTCTTCTCGAGAACAACCACCTTTTCAATGGCTTTGGCTTTTCCCTTCCTTTGGGCCTTCTCAGAATAACGCCAAGTTTTGACCTGATGAGCCATAGTTTGAAAATAGGTGTTGACCTGTTGAAAAACCAATGCACCCACATCAAGAAATAGAAAAACGCAAAAATTGACTAAGTACAAAGAAAAAGAAAAGTGATTGAGCCTTACCATAGCCACGGCCTGGGACCCAAGAAACTCTGCCTCCTCAATATTCGTCTTCAAAATAATTTTGGCCTTGTCGGCCGGGGGAATCGAATTTTGGGACCAATCAACGGAGTTTAAGACACTCCCCACGACGGTGTCCTGTTTCCGAATACCCCAGCTGGGCCTCCAAGCCGCCGAGGCTGGATCATCGTCCTCCTCACGAAGCCTTTTTCCCTTACCATTATTTTAGGCCCCATCACAATGTTGAAGGAACCCAGGAACGTTGGGCTCTTTGATTGGGCCTTCGTGAGCCTCGCGGGCTTTGAGCATCTTGTGGGTTTCTTGGTAACCCACGCCCAAATGAAAATTAATATTTTCAGCAGTTGCAAAACAAATAAAGAAATAAAAATCGGGCTCAGAAAAATCGTAAAGAAAAGAAAAGTCAAGAAAAAAAGAGTACCCTTATCAGAAACATGAGAAAGGCCCACGACCTTCAAAGAAAATTCCTCGAGAAGCTTTCTATAATGAGTCTGGCCCTTATCTTGGCCCAAATATGCAACTATGAGTTTCTCCTCAGGGCTCAACTGAATCAGGCTCGGGTTGCCATCTTTCACTTTGCAAAAAGAGGCCCTAAAATGGGTGCCCCAATCTCCTCCTTCTCACTCAACGTAAAGAAAATCCCTCTTCTAATCAGGGTTGGTGTCGGGCAAAGATTTGTTACAAAAAATTGGGCTTACACCCTGCCTGTGATTAATATATACCCAGCCCAACATCGAATTTGGGCTATTCTTGAATTGAAAAATGGTCCTAAAAACGGCTAAAGAAAGAGGATAATTCTTCCTAAGGCATAAAACCATAAAGCAAATAAGGGTCCGTCATGAGTTTGGGCCTAACTGACATGGGGTGTTAACTTATGCCAGTAACCTCACGATAAACTCATGAAAAGGGAACCAAAGCCCACCTATAAGGGTGTCTCTAAAGATACATAACCTATTGGGCCGCCAATGACAAGCCCGATCCCCAGGCTCAGCTAAATCAAATTTCTGACCGGGGGGAATTTATACAATTTGGTGAATTTATCACATTGGGCTTGTTTTGTAAAAATACTTGAGTATTTAGAAGCATCCAACTCCACCAAAGTGGGGAATTCATCACCCATAGTTTGTAAAAAATTTAAAAGTGATGAAAAGACAGGGTTTACAACGACTACATTACCTCTTTTCACCGCCCTGGCAAGGAGCCTCTGTTGAGCAGCGTCCTAAGAATCGGCCATTGATATTCAACAGATGAATGCTTGAAAACACGAAGAAGATGAAGATTGATGGGAAAAAGCTCGCCGGAAATCGCCTTGGCCAAACAGCTCTAGATTAAAATTTTGAGAGAGTTTTACTGAGAAAGTGAGAAGTGAAAAATGAAGTTCACACTTCGCTAACTTATAGACGAGAAAAGTGGTAACTCAACCGGTTAAACTTCCCATGGCTGGTAAAAAAGCCCACAAAGTAATTTGGGCCACAACAATATACGGCCCAAAAATCGATGAGGACTGAAATTTTCTTTCGAAAAAGACAAACAAATATTGGGTCATAGCAAAGCCCAAAATAAAAAAAGAAGGCCCAATGACATCCTCGAAGGAACAAACGACTAGGGATCATTGTCGACTAGAAGCCAATAAATGGCCCAAAAATGATCAGAAATCCACCACGACTAAAGGTCAACAAATGCCTTGCAAACGATTAGGATCCTGGTCGAATAAACAACCAGGAATCTCCAACGACTAGGTGCCACAATTGGCTCTACGAACGACTAGGATCCTGGTTGAATAAATGACCAAGAATCCTTGACGACCAGGCGCCACAATTGGCTCTATGAACGACTAAGATCCTGGTCGAATAAACGACCAGGAATCCTCGATGACGAGGCACCACAATTGGCTCTATGAACGACTAGGATCCTGATCGAATATATGACCAGGAATCCTCGACGACGAGGCACCATGAACTGCACCACAACCGACTAGGATCCTGGTCGAAAATCGACCAGGACACCAAGACATCCTAGAATCGACTAGGAACCTTGCTCGACCAGGATTCTTAAATAAGCCTAGAAACGACCAGGATCCTGGTCGAATACGACCAGGATTCCTGGTTGCAAATAATACAGAAAAATGCCAGAAAATCATTAAAAATGATTTAAAAGGCAAATAAATTATGCAAAATTAAATAAAATTAGAGAAAAATTCCTAGAAATTAAAGAAAAATACCTTTGGGTACAAATAAATTATGAAAAATTAGAGGAAAATTCCTAGAAATTAAAGAAAAATACATGTGGGTACAAATAAATTATGGAAAATTCTCTAAAATTAGAGGAAAATTCTTAGAAATTAAGGAAAACTATTTGTGGGTACAAATAAATTATGGAAAATTCCTAGAAATTAAGGGGGGGGGGGGAATTACCTGTGGGTACAAAGAAAGAATCGTGGAAAATTCTCCATAAATGAAGAAAAATCCTTGAGGACAAAATAAAATTTAGCAAAATTCTAGAAACTGTGACGACAAATTCATGAACCTTAACTTCTACAAAATATTGCACACTTTACAGAAGTTGGGAGGGGAAATGATATGGGCTAAAAATAAGCCTTAAACACACAATTAATGTGGCATTGATTACACCTAATTTGGCCCAAGAGGGAGTCTTATTTAATAAAACTCAAAACCCTAATTATTGAATAAATTTGTAATTAATTAATTAGCTAAATATACAGCTATTTAATCATGTCTAACTATAAGGAAATTATTTCAAGGAGTGGCCCCCAAGACACCTCAATCAACTAGGAAACATATTCCTACATGGAAACTACTTCTATCACAAGAAAGATCCAGAATTCTTCTAGGAGGTGGCTTGCCCACCAAAATTTCTAAGCCTACTCTAATTCTTAGACTCTCTACGTCTATATAAAGGGCCTAACCCCTCATTTTTAAAACTATGCCTGACTTGATTCTCATACGCACTGAGATACGTAGGCATCTTGTGAGGGCAGAATTAAGCTACGAAACATAAGTGCAGCCATTAAAACTCGATAAGCTCCGACACACATGACAATCAATACACCCTAGTTTTTAATCCATAACACTAGTATATAATCGCATTCTTACATTGCAGTACCAATAAATTATTATCTTCATTAAATATTTCTATCTGTAGTTTTACGTTGCAGTATTATGTATTTGCATAGTGACCCTCTCCTCAAAATTTCCACGTAAAATAATTCATAGTTTAAAGCTACTAACTAATAAACTTTATAAATGTAGAAAATACGGTTAATAGTTGTATATTTTTTACTCATACACAGATGTCTTTTTTTTTAAGCAATCAGTTTATTAATTTGCTAAATCAGCCAAAAGACTTGATTGTAACTCAATGGAAACATCACTCCCGTTGAACACTAGATCTGGAAATGAACATAATGCTCTAGCGAAGTTATGAGTCACCATATTAGCAGATGATTTAATAAAATACAAAGAGACATTGTTTAGAGAACGAAGAACCTCACGACAATCTTCAATAACTATACCAAATGCAGATATACCATTGGAATTGAACTTCAGATTGCTTGAATGAACACCAAACAATCAAATTCCAATTCCACTCTTCCCCAATTATGATTCTTTAGTTAACTAAGAGAGCTTACGCCAACTCTGGAGTTCCCATACCCATTCAACAACAGACTCGTGCCTGCACTAACTCCCTGTAAAGTTGTGTGCAACTATCCCAACACCATATTCAGATCGCTCCCTGAATACAGCAGCATCAACTATTATCTTTATTTTCATAATATTAATTATATTAGTTATGTTATACAATCATAAGCATAATTTTCTTACAAATTTCAGGTTGATAGAAATATACTTAGATATAGATGGCAGTATAAAATGAAGTACAGTTTGTTTCACTAAGANGCTTACGCCAACTCTGGAGTTCCCATACCCATTCAACAACAGACTCGTGCCTGCACTAACTCCCTGTAAAGTTGTGTGCAACTATCCCAACACCATATTCAGATCGCTCCCTGAATACAGCAGCATCAACTGTTATCTTTATTTTCATAATATTAATTATATTAGTTATGTTATACAATCATAAGCATAATTTTCTTACAAATTTCAGGTTGATAGAAATATACTTAGATATAGATGTCAGTATAAAATGAAGTGAAGTTTGTTTCACTAAGAGGGGGGTGCATGTAATGTGAAGAAGATGAAGCTACAAATTTATAAGCATCGCCTTTCTAAACCTTCTCATGCCGTTATTATCTTCTGTAAGTTTTATACAAACTGGTATCTTCTTTTTCATTTCACAGTTTTAAGACATTTGTAAATTTTTTTAGCAAATTAAAGTCAACTCTGAAAAATCTGGATTTGCCCCTACTATTTATATCTATGTATAATTGTGAAATGTTCTTGATCAGGCTTCATGGGATTGAGTTTGAGGAGATTGAAATATCTCTTGCCAAAAGCCAGCAATTTACCCGCAACTTCAAGTATTTTCTTGCTTAATGTTTATTTCTCATATCTTAGAACACTCGTTTACATATTGTTTCAGTAATAAATCCAATGGGGAAATTGCCAGCAATTGTACACGGAACTTACAAGCTCTTTGAGAGGTACTCTTTTATTCTATTACACACAAAGACTCATTTTTCCAGCCTGAGCAGAAGACTCATCTTATTTAAGTTTAATTAGTTTCGTAATCTTGAAATTTATGTGAATTACAGCCATGCAATTCTTATTCGCTTGTTCATTTCCTGGAGTTGCAGATCACTGGTAAAATAGCATGTAGCTTAATTATTTTGTTACTCTATGATTAGGAATGGTATTGGTACGTAGCTTCAATATTTTGTTGCCCTTCCACTCTCCTGTGTTTACGAAGTGCCATTTATAGGAACAAACTTAAGAGCTGTAC
>QRFB01001198.1:28280-70593 GCA_008931105.1 Oenanthe javanica | reverse complement strand
AATAAATATTTTCCTTAAAATATAAAAAGTATTGTCTCTAGAGCACAATTACTAACACTTTGAGGAAGTCAAAACTCATAAATATATCAGTTGCTAGTTAAAAGTAATGCAAGAGGAGATGGATTCTTTGAATAAGAATGAAACTTATGATTTGAATACGCTTCCAAATGGATGGAAGGCTTTAAAGAATAATGGGTCTTCAAAGTTAAAAGAGACGATGAAAAACTTGTAAAATATAAAGCACGATTGATGGTTAAAGGCTTTGCATAGAAGAAAGGCATTGATTTCGATGAGATATTTTCTCCGGTTGTAAAGATGACAGTACTCGGATTAACGGCTAGCATTGATCTTGAGCTTGAGCAATTAGATGTGAAAACTGCATTCCTTTATGGAGACTTGAAGGAAGATATATATATATATATATATATATATATATATATATATATATATATATATATATATATATATATATTGCATCAGCCATAAGGGTTTGAAGTGGAAAGGAAGGAGCACATGGTTTGTAAACTCAAGAAGAGTTTGTATGGGCTTAAGCAAGCGCCAAGACAGTGGTATAAGAAGTTTGATTCATTTATATGGAATCACAAGTTCAAGAGAACTACTTCAGATCATTGTGTTTATGTGCAAAGGTTTCCTAACATAACTTCATTATCTTGATGCTTTATGTTGATGATATGTTAGTAGTCGGTCAAGATGCTAACATGATCAACAAGTTAAAAGAGGATTTGTCCAAGTCCTTTGATATGAAAGATGTTATTTGCCCTTGAGTACAATAAGTTTGGAGAAGAGGGGGTTGAATACAAACTTAAGAATTAAATGAAATTCTTGCGGATTTAAGTTTGTTCAATAGAAGAGTTTGAGTGTATGAAAAGATTTCTAATTGAACTAAGAATGTAATAATTAAAGTATTGAAAACAAAACAAACAATATTAAAAATTACTAGTGGATTGGTTTTCCACTAGTATGTTTTTGCTTTCAATTAATCTTGGTAAAAATACCAAGCTGCTTACAAAGTGTTTCTGCACAATAATGCTTACAATCTGTCTCACACTTTTTTCTTTGCTTTTCTACACTTTGCTACAATGAACTACTAACCACTATATAGTGGTTTTCTTCACTTCTAATTTCTATCGACAGATAACATTATAAAATTACAACTTACAATGTTTACATGAAAATAGAAATTAGCCACTTGAACAGTCTTCTTTGGACTTGTCTAGTCCTGAAAGTATATTTGTCTTGATGCATTCCTTGAAGACTGTGTTGCCTTGAAAGTCTTCACAATCATGACAGGACTGACTTCCATTGATTCAGTTTCTGCACAGTTTCCTTCCTTTTGTCTTTAACTAAATTGGGAAACCTTAATCAACTGATAAATGCTGTTATGTTTATCAGTTGATTCTTCTTTGCTCATCCATCGATGGATAGTCTATCCATCGATCAATTGATGTATCGATGGATAATCCAGTTATCCATCGACTCTTTATCCATTGATGAACTGCTATCTGTTGATTCCCTTTATCCGTTGATGATTTTCATCCGTTGATGGCTTTTATCCGTTGAGTAGTGCCTTCATCCATCGACTCCAATATCAGTTGATCACTTCACTTATGAGAATTCTGACTTAGAATATTTACAATTGATCAGCCATTCTTCACATCAGTTGAGAAGCTATAAATTGAAGGCAATAACATCAATCGACTACTTCACAGTATTCATCGAGGCATTACAATCAATTGATAAAGAAACATCAATCAAATCTTACAATCCAGTTTATCAGTTGATAAACAAGCTTCAACTGATAACTGGTTTCCTAGTCAATGGATATTTATAAGTCACATATCCATTTACCAGTTAAATAAATTTTTAAATCCCTATTGTAATTCTAAGTAATTTGTTATCATCAAAACACAAAATTTCTAACAAAAGAATTGGGTCCAGCTAGACAAATCTTGGGGATGAAAATTGTTCATGATAGAACAACTCGAAAGTTGTGGGTGTCAGAACAGGGTTATATTGAATGAGTACTGCAAAGGTTCAATATGAGTGATGATAAACCTTTTAGCATACCATTGGAAGGACATTTTAAGCTAAACAAGAAAATGTGTTTGTCAATAGACAAAGAGAAGAAGGATATGGGAGAAGTTTCATACTCGTCGGCAGTAGGAAGTCTTATGGATGCATTGGTTTGTACATGGCCAGATATTTCTCATGTTGTTGGAGTTGTGAGCAGATATCTGTCAAATCCTGGAAGAAAGTACTGGAAAGCGGTCAAGTGGATTCTCAGATATCTAAAGGGTACTTCCAGATTATGCTTGAGGTATGGATAAGGTGAACCAGTCTTGGAAGATTTTATAGATGTTGACATGGCAGAACATCCTGATGAGATGAAGTCCATGTCAGGGATGCTTTTCACCTTTACGGGGAGAATTGTATCATGGCAGTCCAAGTTATAAAAGTGTGTTGTGTTGTCAACAGCCGAGTCAGAGTATATTGATGCTTGTGAAACAAGCAAGGAGCTGGTTTGGTTAAAGTGGTTTCTCTAGGAATTGGGTTTGAAATAGGACAAGTTTGAGCTATATGTGATAGTCAAAGTGCTATTGACTTGAGCAAGAATGCTACTTGTCACAGTCGTACTAAGCATATAAATGTACGTTACCATTGGCTGTTGTGAGTTCGAAATGGGGAGATTTTTGTGTTTTTAAGCCAAAAATATGTTTCCTCACTTTCACTCTCTTTTATCCCACATTGAAAAAGAAAAAGAGCACTTTTTTAGTAAATCATTTCCCCTTCTTTAGTAAATATACTAAACATTCTTTTATCCCTTCTTTCTTAGTTTATAGTTACTAGATAGTCTGTCTAGTAGGGAACTTACCTTGTGGTAATTCCAAGCAGGTCAGGATAGGGGGCCCTCGTGCTACTCTATTCTTTCATTTCGGGTGTATTAGTGTTAGTGTTTAGTCGGACTGTAGTCGTCGGGTTTTGTCCCACTACAGCATTAGAAGTTCGTCCAACCATTTTAACTACAACAATGGGAGTTCTCTTAGTTATCCGGTTAAGTACCAAAGGAATAGGAAATCATTGTATTACTATTCAGGTGTACCTCAAGTATTACTTTGTAAACTTGAGAGAGAATATTGTAACCATTATTATCATTATAGTGAAAACATTCGGAGTTGGTCCCGTGCTTTTTACCTCTTTACTTTAAGGGGGGGTTTTCTACGTATAAATCTTGGTGTTCATATGTCTTGATTATTAATAATATGTTCTTATTATTGCCTGTGATAACTGTTAACTTCAATTTATGCAAAGACGAGGAAACAGGAATTCTTAACAGATAAAATTTACGTGCATCTGCATTTGGTCCCACATTGCCGTATGTAACACCTAACATCTCGTCAAGATTATATCCAAATCCAGAATTTAGTCCGGAACCAGTATTGTCTACTGATAAGGTAACATCATAAATTCGTGTAACAAACAATGAAGAAGGTCCATTGCAGATGAGGTGACTCTCGACATTGTTAAGACACCACCACAAATGATTTTCACACTTACGACAAGGACACTTAATTTTTCCAGTGGCGTAATTGGCCATTGCTTTTTTTCACAAACAATTTGACTCCGTCAGATTGTCTACTGATAAGGTAACATCATAAATCCGTGTAACAAACAATGAAGAAGGTCCATTGAAGATGAGGTGACTCTCGACATTGTTAGGACACCACCACAAATGATTTTCACACTTACGACAAGGACACTTAATTTTTCCAGTGGCGTAATTGGCCATTACTTTTTTCACAAACAATTTGACTCCGTCAGTGTAATCTTTGGTATACTTGGGAAGATTCAACAAAGTATTACCTTTCCCGGTCATAACTAGCTACTACTGGAAACATAAAGTTATAAAATTAGCTATTGATGCTAGTATATATAGTTGATATAATCTCTGTGTTTGATTTACGTATTTAACAATTAGTCTTAGGGATTAATTTTATTAGGATTATCCTTATACAAGGTATAGAGCCTACATATTTATTATAATTATCCGTAGAAGGGAAATGTAATTACTATAATGATTCAATCATACATATGCAGTGATAATAAACTTATTTAATATTTATTCAAATGCAGGTATAATGATTCAATCATACATATTCATATATATTCAATCTTCAAACATTTAAGCAACATCTATTTATTACGACAATAATAACTATAGGAATTTAAGCAACAACAAGATTAAAGCAACAACATTAATCATTTATATACTCAATAAAATGATAAGTATGGCATGCCTATCAATACACTTGTTGTCACATGTTAACACCATATCTACTCATCATAAAACAACTTAAGAGTCTGAATCTTTTACATACAGCTGAATTGCAGTTTATATCGATCTATTCATTTTAAGCTCATTTTGTAAAGCTAATAGTTTGAGCTAACCCTCCGTGGCTCTGTTTTTCTTCTCATTTTTTAGGATATGTAGTTCTCAAGTTTTTATATATATTATGAAGTATAATCATAATTTGAGTGGAATGAATTATGGAGTACAAATTTTTTTACTTTACACTTAAGGATGATAATTAAAATATTTATTGTTCGACAACAAAAATCCAAGAACCTTCATAAATAAATCATAACAACATATTAGCTTCCTACCAGATTTAAATCTCAACTTGGAACATAAATGAAAAACATGAACAAATAAGCATATAATACACAAAAACCTGAGAAAATTTATACCTGTAGGAGAAACACTTGCTAGAAAATTTCCACTTACTCAGAAACCCTAGTTAAGAAACCTGATTGCTAAAGACCCAATTCAAAAACCCTAACTGACTAACCCTAATTGCTTGATAGCCCACTGGATTAAGTGATGATGAAGACCCAATATAATTAAGACCAACTGAGACCCAATTAAGTGATGATTGAAGACTGAAGACCCATAGCTTGCAATGAAGAGTGAAGAGTGAAATGACCCGTAGCTTGTGAGAGAGAGTGAAGAGTGATGAGAGGTAATAGTGATTTGTAAGAGAGGTAAGAGTAAGAAATGTGTGTGTGAGAGAGAGATACGAGTGAGAGAGAGAGTTGTGGGAGAGATGTAAGAGTGAGAGAGAGATAAGTTGTGAGGGGGAGATGTAATTTGTGAAATATTTTAAGAAACCCCGCTCTGTTTTTGAGTGATTTTAAGAAACTCAGCTCTGTTTTTATTATGCCGCATAAATATTTCAGCTCTATGGTTACAATTTTTTAAGATCAACGGTAACAACAATTTAATGTTATCATAGATACCCAATCACTTCTATAGTTATAACAAGTGATACAAATGGTAACAGTAAAAATCTGTGTAACCTATACATAGCATAGATCAATTTTAAGCCACCTATGGTAACACTTTAGCTAGTAACACTGAAAAATTTCGTGACTACAAGCCAAATATGGTATAGTTAGAATAACCTAATGATTTAAACATGATCTTACTATCATCATCAGATACAAATGCATCAAAAGGTTCCTTAATAGGTAACTTAAACACAAAGTTGAGCACGTTAATAATTACATCAAAAGTTATGTCACCAAAGGTAAACATAATCTTACATGGTTGATCCTGAGTAGAATCAACAATCTTAGCAGAACTCCAAGCTTGAGAGACAGCATCCATGTGAATGACAGATGATGCTTTTAACACATAACTAAGCTCGTTTTGTTCTAAAAAATCCATCACATGACAGTAATCAGTATCTACACCCTTCTTGTCTCATAGGGTTGTAATATGGTTTGTTGTCATGAATTCAAAATTCTCAAACATGAAGGCAATAGCTTTGGGGCCCCTCATTACAGTTGATTGAGCAGCCATTGAAGTGATTGAGATTAAAGTGATGAAAATACTTGAAGTAATTAACTAGGGTTCTTGAAAAGCTCTAAGAGTATTTTTACCTTAGAAAATAGATTGTTTTTTACCTTAAAAAATAGATTACAATAAACAAGTTAGTAATATGTATGTAAATTTTCTATTTTGTTAAACTTGCATACAATACACATGAGCCTACAGCCTGTATTCATTAAAAAGTAACTGTTACCGCCTCTTTCCAGTCAAATCGAATGGTTCAAAAATAATCAGAGTCTGCAGGCACGAATACTAACTGTTTGAGAGTCTAAGTGTCATGTCCTTTAGAGTCTACAAACTCTCAGAGTCTGTAGACCCGTCAGAGTCTAGAAATTAGACTCTATCAAGATAGTACTTCAAGAATATTGTAATTATAAATTATAGTTTAGCAAATCAGGGACTATAATTGTTGGGCCAAATCAAGCCTACTATATTATGTTCACTTGTCCAGTTATGTAATACATTTAGAACTTCTTGTATAAGGTGGTGACTTAGTTTTTTATTATGTATTTGCAGTCAGAAGTATGTTTCTACTGTAACTATAAATGTAAATGAGTGATATCAAGAATAATTGTACTGGTAGAAGATTCAAGATGAATCATGCATTTAGAGAATAAAGGCCTCATCAAATAAGGAGTTCAAAAAAGGAATTTCTTCCAAGTTAAATAAACCAATCGAGAAGTCACATTGATAGAGAAGTCAAAGATGTGCAATAGGTAGAGAAGTCTCAAAACTCTCCATGGCTCAGTATTCAATCGAGAAGTCAATCTGATCGAGAAATCAAGGCATTGGAGCCATTCGAGAAGTGCAACAAAGTAATCATTCGAGAATTCCAGTAAAACAAATCAAGAAGTTATCTAAGGAAGCAATCAAGAAGTCTATGGTAGTAGACCATTCGAGAAGTCTAGCCTAATCTAGAAGTCATCAAAGCTATACCCAATCGAGAAGTCTAGGCATTTAAGAAGTAACAAGTCAAAAGGCTAATCGAGAAGTCTCAGAAGTAGTTGATAGAGAAGTTTGTGTCATGAATTCTTGAGGCAAGAAAAGTTGAGTATTCGAATATTTCAAGGAGCTATTTTTTAAGAGATTTGTAGAAGAACAAGACAAGTAATTTGAAGCTCTGTCATGATCAGGATTAGTCAAACCTGTGATGATAGAGACAAGTCTATAATGAAGCTTGAAAGAAGAACAAGACAAAGACAAAAGAGAAAATGCAGAGAGGATAGACTGTCAAGTGAAAAACTTAGTTAGAAATGGATTGTGTACAATATAAAGTCTAATTTGTCTATTTCTAGTTTTAGTAACTAGTCTGTAAGAGCATGTGCTAATGAGACATGTTGTTTATATAGCATAGAGCACAGCCTCATAAATTAGTAAGTTGAATATTTCTATTATATTCACTACTTGTATCTTTCAAGAACAAGAAGCTGAGATTCAAATCAAGAATCTCATATTGTAGCAAATTCATTCTAATACAAATTAGAATGAAAATTAAACTTGTGTGGTTATTTCATTTCCGTAAATCTTTGATAAATACTACACAGATTAACTTATACTACAAAAAGATTCAACAATCACAGTTCATACAGTAAAGTAAAAAGAATCATTTATACATTCACCCCCCTCTGTATAAATTTCTATTACTCATTCCTAACAAGTGGTACCAGAGCACAGGCTATTGATATACAAATAGTACAAATATCAAAATGAGTTCTAAAAAACTGAGCAATATCAATATTCCTCCATTTGACAGAGAACATTACATACTTTGGGAAAAAAATGATGATGTTCATTAAGACTATAAATCACATATATCCTGAGATCTTGAAGAATAGACCTTTCATGCATGTGACACTAGTTCCTGAATCAACTAGTGGCTCAGAGGTAATACCAGTTGTATAGGTACTAAAAGATCTATCTCAGTACACTGACACAGAAAGAGAAAAGTTATTCTTGACAATAGTCTAATGCTCATATTGAATGACTCCTTAGACATGGTCATATTTAACAATGTTGTCAATTGAACCACTGCCAAGCATATTTGGGAAAGCATAGAGTACCAATGCCTTTGACATGTTCGAACCTTTCATGATTGAATCAATTTCAGAATTTAGATTTTGCATAAATTCAAGGTCAAAAAGGATTGGAGAAACATGTGCAAGATCAACAGGGGCATCAGGTTTAAAACAAAATTTTCTTCTTTTACGAGGAGGCAGAGCTATGCGGGTGATTTGAAAAACATCATGATTCAGTCGGAACGCACCCCTATATCTAATGAAAAGTTTTTTCTTTTTGGTTAAGGGAGAGGTTGAAACTGTTTGTTGTTCTCTAGCATGGGTTGGAATCGGTTGGTGGCCAGATTCATTGCCAACTCCTATAGCCACTGAGGCCTGTTATGTGTGAGTTGTCATTTGAGATGCAGAGTCTAAAATTGTGATGAATTCGTCACTAAAAAATGCAGAGAAGTTAAAGTTTAAAATTGTACCCTCATCAATGTTGTCAACTATGTGTCCTGGAAGGTACACATAATGACCTTGATGTTCCTCAACATTTTCTTCTATAATTTTATGTTCATCTACTTGCTCATGTTCTTTTTGAATATGTTCTTGTTCAAATTTAGCTTCAGCCTCTTCTGTTACATCATCTTGTTGATCAAGAGGTTGATGTTGTTCTTCTTCTTGTTCCTCAGCTTCTTGCTCCTCCTCTACTTCTTTCTCTTCAGTAATTTCCTGATCAGCTTCATCCTGTGGAAGAGTAGCAAAGTAATCTCTAATATGATCAGTTAAAGGAGCACGAGAGTACCCATTGGGATAATTGTCGTCCTTATGAAGAGACATGGTTATCTTGAACTGCAGAATTGGAGATTCAACCTTTAGACTCCCCTGAAATGCTGGCAATTGTGCTTCAGTTAATCTCAAGTTCAGTGCCAATTACAAGAACCTTAGATATAGACAGAAGTTTTCTTTCTTTGCTTGATTCTTTAGAATCTCCTCCATAAGCATTTTTCCAATATTTATTCTGAGGTTGGTTGCCACTACAAAGCCAAGAGCCTGATTGAATCTTATAATTCTGTGGAAGCTCCCTATCTTCGGTGTAAATCCATGAGATAGGATATTGAAGAAAAGTTTCCACTCTTTAGTGAGATGATTCTTGTAGATTTTCCTAGGCAAATTATTGTTGACGAGTGTGCAGTGCAGCCACAAGAAGAAATTCAATACATCTGTATTTGAAGGATCAACTGCAAACTTGTCATTGGGTAGTTGTAGTACATGATTTAAATCATTTTTTATGATTTTGCACCCTTTGCCCCTGAATCCTGCAAATGAAAACTAAGATACCATTCGATGATGTATCTTTAGTAGACCTATATACCTGTCTAAGAAGATTTACATTTAGAGGCACATTAGTAGTTAGTGCAAAGCGAACCAATGAATGCTCGTATAAAAACTGAACACACTTTCCTAATGACCCTAAACGACTCAAATCATTTTCTAAAATTGACAAATAATTAGCCTTTTTAATCTCAAAATTACCGCCCATTAAAAAATGATAATCTTTAGGGAAAAAATTCTAATTAAAATCGATACAATTTTTTGAAAATATGAGACAAACCCTAATTTTAAAATTTCTCGGAATGAAATAAAATTAAAGTATGTTGTTCCCCAAAAAATTCAAAACACTAATCTGATTTTAGATTAAATTAAATCAACTAGAACACCAGCAAATCGACGCTACCAGTTCAAGTAGAACACCAAATGTGATTTTATAAAAACTAAACTAAATGAAATGAGGTCACTTGCAAAATAAAGGTCTAGATATGAGGTCCACAAAACTGGTCTCAGAATAAAAAATGGACAAGAATTCAATATAGAACGAGTGATTTAAAATTCTAGATCTGAGTTGCGCTTTGGAGCTGTGTCTGCGTGTGTGTATATGCGTGTGTATGTAAAAGCAATTGAAATGACAACTAATACAACACCTGCCCATATAAGGGGAAACAAATTCGTAAGCCGTGGGTTGAGCTTCTACAGTTGACACACTGTACGTGGCGCATCTTGTCAACATAAGTTGTGTTTGTACAATGTTACAAGAGTAGTGGTGTAACTTATGTGCCAACTTAACAAAAGATCCAAGTAACTCCTCAAGTGGAGCCTATACACTACACACACTGTGTAGGCGCAACTTGGGGTGTAGCGCAACTGAGATATACTAAGAGTTGCACTAGCCTCGTCTAAATGGTGCCAACATAGTGTGTATACACTGAGTATGGCGCAATGTAGGACTTAAGGTCATCTAAGTCATACAAAATCCTCATTGCTAATATTATTAAACAAACATTCACAATAAGAATTACGCATATTAATTTTAATATTCATGAATTTTCTTGATATCCAATAATAATTAGATTTCACCAATATTAAAATATCACAAATTATTTATTATTCACAATAATAACATTAACTTGTTAAAATTATAAATATAAATAATTTATGCTACTAATTATTTTTAATATTTATGAACTCTAAAAATATTAATTATAATAAAGTCCATTAATATTTAAAAAATCACAAAATATTTATTATTAATAATATTAACATGAGTTGTTAAAATTATTAAAATAAATAAATTATGCTACTTATTATTTTACTATTATTTTAAAATTGAGAATAAATAAAAATGCATATTATCTCCATTTAAAATAATTTAAAATAATACTTAAATATTTAAATGCCAATAATTTATTAGTTAAAAATAAGTACTTAAATATTTGTTAAGATTAAAATTAAATAAATACCAGATAAATATTCTAGCAGGCATGCACAAGGTATTTATTCAACTTATAATCTTAGATACTGGAATAAAATTTGGTAAATAAATTCACAAGTCCTAAAAATATAGATATTAATTAACTAGTGAATTTAGCAGCTTCAAATTGCAGTTATTGATTACTAACAAATTAGTTAGTAGAATTTAACATCTCAAGTCCACCAACTAGCCTAGAGAAAGTGACTTCATCTAGTGCTTTAGTGAAGATGTCTGTAATTTGTTGCTCTGTAGGTACAAAATGTAACTCTACAGTACCATTCATGACATGCTCTCGAATAAAATGATACATGACATCAATGTGATTGGTTCTCGAGTACTGAGCAGGATTGTTTGAGATTGCTATGGCACTTGTGTTGTCGCATAATATTGGAATTTTGTTCAGCAACAAGCCATAGTCCCGGAGTTGGTTCCTCATCCATAAAATCTGAGCACAACAGCTACCAGCTACAATGTATTCTTTTTCGACTGTCGAAGTCGATACTGCGTGCTTCTTCTTGCTATACCAGGATACCAACCTTCTTCCTAGAAACTGACAGCTTCCAGATGTACTTTTCCGATCAATCTTGCAACCTGCAAATTAAGTTTGAATCTATATAGCCAACAAGGTCAAAACCTCTACCTTTAGGGTATCAAATTCCAAGATTCGGACTTCCCTTAAGATACTTAAAAATTATTTTAACAGCTATAAGATGTGACTCTTTAGGGTCAGCCTGAAACCTAGCACACAAGCATGTAGCAAACATAATATATGGCCTACCTGCAGTTAAGTAAAGTAAAGAACCGATCATACCTCTGTAGTTTATAATGTCAACCCTCTTAACAAGTTCATCATTATCAAGCTTAATGGCAGTTGTCATAGGGGTTTTGGATGTTGATGCATCTTCAAGGCCATACTTCTTCAAAAGATATGTAATATACTTGGTCTGGCAAATGAAGATTCCATCCTTTCTTTGGCTTACTTGGAGTCCAAGAAAGTAGTTCAACTCTCCCATTATGCTCATTTCATACATACTTTGCATTAGCTTAACAAATCTACTACATAATTATTCGTTAGTAGACCCTAATATTATGTCATTTACATATACTTGAACTAAGATCTTGCCATTTTTATGCATTTTATGGAATAGAGTATTATCTATGACACCTCTAGTAAAGCCATTTTCAACTAGAAATTCTGATAGAGTGTCATACCATGTCCAAGGTGTTTGCTTGAGGCCATAGAGTGCCTTGATAAGAAACTATACAAAATCAGTAAATTCTGGATTTTTAAATCATGGAGGTTGTTCCACATACACTTCTTTTTCAAGATCTCCATTTAGAAATGCACTATTCATATCCATTTGATATAGTTTGAAATTTGAAAGTGCAGCGAACGCTAGAAACATCCTGATGGCTTCAAGTCTGACTATTGGTGCATATGTTTCATCATAGTCTATACATTCTTCTTGAGAATAGCCCTTTGCAACCAGTCTAGCTTTATTCCTTATGACAATGACATTTTCATTCAGTTTGTTCCTGAATACTCATTTGGTGCCAATTATAGACTTGTTCTTTGGCCTAGTACCAGCTTCCACACTTTCTATCTTTCAAATTGATTGAGCTCTTCTTGCATTGCAATAACCTAATCAGGATCATCAAGTACTTCTTCTACTTTCTTTGGTTCCATTTCTGAAAGAAATCTAGGGAAATGACATTAATTTTGCGTATTACTTCTAGTCTGATCTCCAGCATCTTGATCACCTAGAATTAGCTCATAGGGGTGATCTCTACTCCACACCCTATGTCTAGGCAAATTTGTTATAGATAATTCAGCATGATATTCATTGTGCTAAGTTCTGTTAGTTGATCCTTCACTTACTCCCATTGAGTTGCTGTTAGGTTGGGAATATGATTCTCTCCCTTAGCTAGTGGTTTCTGTGAATCTTTTACTGTTTCCACCACTAGGATCAGAATCACCATTACCATTACTTTTAGTCGGAGCATGGTGTTCTATAACAACTTTAGGTTCATCTACACCTTCATCTGAATTCAGGTTCTCGAACGTCAGAGTTTCAGTGTCATCTTCTCATTGTATGCTAGGGAGCTTGAGATCATCAAAAGTTACATACATGCTTTCAATGACCTTTTTGTGATCAATCACATAAACTTTGTACGCCTTAGATTCCAATGAGTAGCCAAGAAATATGCCTTCATGAGCCAGAGATTTAAACTTACCTAGATGGTCATCATCTCTCAATACAAAGCATATTGCTCCAAATACATGAAAGTATTTCAGTATTGGTTTCTTGTTAGCCATTAACTCATATGAAGTATTGTCAAAATCTTTGTTGATGAGGGTACGATTTTGAGTGTAGTAAGCTGTATTGACTGTTTCAGCCCAAAAGTACAAAGGTAACTTGGCTTCATTCAGCATTGTTCTTACTGCTTAAACCAGAGTTCTATTCTTCCTTTCCACTACTCCATTCTCCTACGGAGTCCTGGGCGCTGAGTATTGTCTTGAAATACCTTTCTCAATACAGAAGTCATTCAGGGTTACATTCCTGAATTCTGCTCCATTGTCAGACCTTATCTTTCTGACAGAAAAATTAGCTTCAAACTAAATCTTCTTTATGTGATCAATGATTGTTTGAGGGGCTTCATCCTTTGAGGCTAGAAACAAAACTCTGTGTACTTCGAGTAGTCATCAACAATTATAAGTGCATATCTCTTCCTTGACATAAACATGACATTGACTGGACCAAATAAATCCATATGCAGTAATTGTAGTGGTTCAGTAATGTCTGATAATTCTTTGCTTCGGTGAGATATTTTTTTGACTTCCCTTTTTCACAGACTTCACACAACCCTTCTTGACAGAATTTCATCTCAGGCAAACCTCTAATCAATTCCCTCTTTACTAATGAGTTCATTGCTTTAATGTTCAGGTGTGAAAGTTTTTTATGTCATAACCAATTGTCCTCTTTTGAAGCCTTGCTATAAAACCATTTGACTTCACATTTGTTTGCAGAGTATAAGTCATCTATAAAGAGATTCCCCTTTCTCACTCCTTGAAGAGAAAGTTTCTCATGTTTCCTTCTTTGAACTTCACATCTCTCCTTTTTGAAAGTAGCATTATAACCTTTGTCAGTGAATGGACTGATGCTCAGGAGATTGTGTTTCAGTCCATCAACAAGTGAGATATTTTCAATGATAACATTTCCAACTTCCAGATTGCCATATCCCGTTATGAATCTCTTGTTGTTATCTCCAAAGGTAACTATCGGACCAACTTTTTCAACCAAATCTGATAGCAGGGCTCTATCACTAGTCATATGCCTAGAACAGCCATCGTCGACAATCCACATGACACGCTTGTTCTTTTCTATGCCATGCAACCACATATTCATTACTTCTTCTTTGGCACCCAAATTTGATTGGGTCTAAGAGGCTTAGATAATTTAATAGATTTAGCTATAGAAATTGCCTTGTCATGGTCTTTCTCATCGACTGTGCACTTATCATTTGGTTTATCCTTGACATGTGTGTCTTTAGGCTTAGGGACAGGGACTTCCTTCCTAGACTTAGGAGGACTAGCAGTCTTTACCCTAACATGCTTTCTATTCATGTTCATATCTTTGTTAATGCAAGTACTAGATGATACATTCATCAAGTTTATGTATGCAGACATGATGTTAAAATCACATGGCATACATCCTACTTTACCACATGGTTGATGAGATATAGACATGGCAGGCATGGCAGGCATACTAGGAATTTCAGTTTTTACTACTTTATCCTTTTTGCATGCATGCATAAGATGTCCATTAGAATTACAGTTATTACAAACTTTTCTAGTAGCATTAGCGGAATAAGCATATTCATTTTTCGTATTAACACATATCTTGCCATTTTTGTTAGCCTTCTTCTTTTCAGTCTTGTTGCCTACTTCAATTTTAATCTTTTCCTTAGGGTCTATAATTTTTACAGATTTTTAGGCAACTTATCTTTATTTTCTTCCTCTTTCTTTTTATCCTTAGCAAGGATTTCTTCTTTCATAGTGATTTGTTCTTCATCTATGGGTTGTATGACAAACTTCTTGTAAAGGGGCTTAGTGACATTTTTAACACATGTGGAATATCTTGCTTCACAGGACTTTCCTCGGCAATTGATTCCACATGTCTCTTTCCTGACTTTTTATCATAATTAAAACTTATTCCATCTTTTTGATTTATGACTTGTCTATCTATTCCTTAACAAGATTAGCAGATTTTTTATATGCCTAAAGTTTTAACTCTAACTCAGAAATTTCATTCCTAAGTGCAGTCTTTACTTTTTGATTACATTTGTCTCTATTCTGTAGATATTATATCTTATGTCTAAGATCTTCTACATTTACACATGCAAGTTCTAGTTCTTTATTTCTAACCTCTAGCATTTTATTCCTTAGAACTAGTTAAACATTTTCTTCTTCTGATGCTAGCATGCTTGTGTGTATGTTAAACATTTCTACACTAAGATCTTCTAGAGTTTTCTTGTAATCAGAATTAGACATTTCAACTGTGCAAAGAAATGATACCTTTGATAACTAAGGAGATGTCTCTAAAGAGTCTGCCATGAGTGCAACATTTCCATAGGCCTCTTCATCATCATTATCCGAGTCATCCCGGCTCTTTCCCTCAGCTATATAAGCTCTGCCTTGATGTTTCTTTACCAGTGTATCATACTTTTGTTTCAGTTCATCATATGACTCCTTCATTTCCTTTCCTTACTTAGGCTTCCGACATTATGTTATAAAATGTTCGGGTTCATTGCAGTTATAGCACTTAAACTTGCTTCGGTCTACTATTCCAGTCTTGTAGCCTCCTTTGTTGTAAGAACCTGAAGATGAGCCACCTTGGTTACTTTTGAAGCTGGAACCACTAGAGCTTGAGTTGCTCTTGAATTTATACTTAGGGTTCCTTTTAAACCTGAGGTTCTTGAACTTCTCTGCCACATAGGCCATAGTCTTGTTTTCAAGCTGTTCAAGTTCTTCTATTGAGTAGAAATCATCCTCATCGCCTTCTTGAGCATTTTCAGTAAATTCAGCTTTCACGAGCTCTTCTTTCTCAATTGCAAGCTTTTCTGTCTTGGTCTCCGGATCAGCAAAGCTTTTGGCCACAAGTATTATTGTCTTCAACAAA
Source organism: Oenanthe javanica (assembly GCA_008931105.1). Lineage (NCBI taxonomy): Eukaryota > Viridiplantae > Streptophyta > Magnoliopsida > Apiales > Apiaceae > Oenanthe > Oenanthe javanica. The sequence goes on along the minus strand of QRFB01001198.1, from coordinate 54,696 downwards.
GCTGTATTCTTATTTTCCACCGTCCTTGAACCATAAATGATTTTCCTTTGCTCCTGCTCCATTTCATGTGTCTTGAGCTTCCCATATAGAATTTCAATTGTCATCTCATTTATGTCATTTATCTCTCTTATTGCAGAGATTTTGTGTTCAAGATGTGCGGGAAGTGTCAACATGAATTTCCTGTTGATCTCCCTACGTGAGTAGACCTTTCCATGAAGAGTCAAGTCATTTAGCAATTAATTGTATCTCTCAAAGACTTGAGTGATACTCTCTCCAGGTAGTGACTTGAAGGCCTCATAATAGGATGTAAAAATATTCATTATATTCTCATTTATTTCTTCAGTTTCTTCCATTAGCAGATCAATTGTATCCCACATTTTCTTGGCACTACCACTATTGATCACTTGATTTAGCATTGTGTCATCCAGTGCATCCTTTAGGATTAGTTGAAGATTGTTGTCCCAAGTCATTCTTTCCTTATCAGTGTCAGTGTATTCTGAAAGTTCCTTTGAAGTAAACCTTTGAGGAATCCTTTCTCCGTCATTTGAGACTGTTTCTGATGTAAGCTTCTGAGGAACAAAGGGTCCATTTTTCAAAATACCCATGTATTGTGGATTAGCAGTTTTGATGAAAATGGACATCTTCTTCTTCCATAGAATGTACTACTCTTTGTATATACTAATTAGTATATACTAATTAGTTTTGATGAACATGGACATCTTCTTCTTCCATAGAATGTACTGCTCTTTGATGAACATGGACATCTTCTTCTTCCATAGAATGTACTGCTCTTTGATGAACATGGACATCTTCTTCTTCCATAGAATGTACTGCTCTTTGATGAACATGGACATCTTCTTCTTCCATAGAATGTACTGCTCTTTGATGAACATGGACATCTTCTTCTTCCATAGAATGTACTGCTCTTTGATGAACATGGACATCTTCTTCTTCCATAGAATGTACTGCTCTTTGATGAACATGGACATCTTCTTCTTCCATTGAATGTATTGTTCTTCTTCTACCATGTTGCGCCTAGGTGACATCATGTTGCGCCTGGTACATGAAGTCCCTTGTAGTGGCGCCACATACAAATGCATATACTTCAAATTAATCTTCTAATTATATGTTGCGCCAAGTCAAAGTGAAGTGGCGTCTTGACTTAAGTTGACCTCAAGCTGCGTCATTTGATCTTTGTTGCGGCTTGACTTGATTTTCTTCACATAAGCTTCAAGTGGCACCAAGACTATACAAGTGGCGCCACATACATCATTTCAAGAGTGTAGGAGCAACTTGTGATGGTATTTCATGCCTTGGATAAATTCTTGTATTGCTTGAAATGTTTACCACCTTGTTTTTCACTCTTTGGATTGATCAACTATTTTCTTCTGATTAAACAAGATAATTCTCTTCTTGATGTGCTGACGCTTAGTGCACCGGTCTGATTCACAAACGACTAACACTGAATCAAATTCTCTTATATTCTTTGCATCTCCAGTTGATTAATTCTCAGCTATTCCATTATTTCGATCCACTGAAATCCTTTGACATTTATACTTGAACCATTGCATTTTCTTGACACTGAAAATCTTCTGATCTTTTATTAATCACTGAGACCTGAACATATTAATGAACTTCTCTCGCTGACGCTTCTGAAGACATCCAACTTTAATTCCCTGTAATGGCTCATGTATGTATTTTGTTTGCATGTCTTTCTGGATTCCTGTGTTACATATTAATATTGTTTACCTGTCTTTCTTTCTGTGTTGAGTTATCATTACCTCTATTACATATTACGTTGTATTATGCTTTACATCCAGTGCTTGTTTTTCTTCATGATCTTGAAGCATTCTCAGTGGTCATTTGATCTTGGTATACACAATCACTTAAATGAGCTTTGTTATGCTTTTGACGTGCAATAAATTTAGAAGTTGTCTGCTGCAGAGAATTTTGAGCAAGGTTCATATTGAGCAAAGAGAGCTTTACTATGGATTGAGTAATCCAAGCATGAATGCTCTTCAGGAATGGCCCCGAGATTCACGGGCCTTGGGTAAAATTGGTTTTGGGGCCACTCCTGAAGAGCATTCATGCTTGGATTATTAACTCAATCCATAATAAAGCTCTCTTTGCTCAATATGAACCTTGGTAGCTCACAGTTTTTCTTGATTTTTACACTGCACTTCGTATCTTTTTTGAATTTATTCTCTTTGCATGTTTCACCACGACTACTAAACCCAACAAATCAGATTTTTCTTCAGTACTATATTTGTACCATCATAGGTTGATAGGGAGCTCGAATTATCCATATTAAAGATCATGCATGCCCCCAATATAGCAAAATTATTTGAGTCAATGCTCTGCTGCGAGCATGGTGTGCTTCCATCAATTTGTTCTGTACAGAGTGCACTCTTTTTGCTTTCTATTTCGTTCTTGATTTCTTCTTTTAGCATCCACAAAGTTGAAAATTGATTATTTTTTATCCCGCTGTTGCACCTCCTTTGTTAATTTGACACATTTACATTTTTTTTCTGTTCTTGCTTGCTTTTTGCATGTTGATCACTTGTTCATCCAATAAATTTTATATCTGTCTCGACTGATATATTAACCTCTGCCGAAGACTGTATGGCTTCATCTACCATGTGGAAAACCAGTGTCCCGCAACCACGCCACCAGTATTACAAGTATAGACCTCTAATTTCAAAAATCATTGGGAAATGGTATTACTCTCTCCGACCACATCCCTTTTAGTTGTCTTTGAAAAAATCGCGTGAAAGACAAATAATTAGGGACAATTTTTTTTTAAAAAAGACAATTAAAAGGGGACCGAAGGAATAATATTCTTTAAAATAAAGTTCAAAACGTGTATACAAGAGCTATTGCAGTAGTACTAAAGTATGAATGATTCCATACACAAAAGTCTAAGAAAAGAGTAATCAGTTGTCACAAGAATCACAGGTAATACATTTTAAAGTTGTACTGGGGCATGAGCAGTAATGAAGTTTTTATCCACTTCTGATAAACTCATATATACATATATATTTTTCATAAGCATGGTCATCTTCCATTCTGGCATTTACTAGTAACTGGTGGAACCCAGAAAGCGAAATGAATTACCTTAGCAGTGCCCAACATTTATTACACGGATGCTTCGCAAACATAAATAAGACACTATTGGAAAAAGATGGACCAACTAACATGAGGTTCAAAGCTTCCCCCTTCTCATTAAGTGCCGAAAAAATAAGGGAGGAGGAGGGAATTTTAAGCCAAGTGTTTACTAATGCTCTAAGTTGAGATATTACTGATCTAGAAATATAGTACAGAAACAGAGAATTTTCAAGGTCATGTTGAACACGATGATTTAGTGGAACAACCTCTTTAAGAAAGATAAGGATAATAAGGCCTGTGTATATGGGGATATTCCCACGCCTGCTGGTATTTAGGAGCATTGTGCATTGGATATCACCTTCAGAAAAAAACATCTATACAAAAATTAAGGATATATTGTCTATGGCATAGAAAGAAGCATCTGTAGGTTTATCCTCAAGAAGTCAAGCATTACCTATACAATATTCCATGCCCATCTTCATTTTATTTTTGTACTGCTGCATCAAATTGTAATAATAAAGTTTCAACCAAATATGATTGACACGGGCTTTTGTTAAACAAAAGCATATGCCCCCCACCTGAGTTTATGAAATCAAACTGATAAAATACCAACACTACCAACCCTATAACTGAACACTCAAGCAGATAAGAGATAAGGTCTAATTGGTCGATGGTGCCAGATTGAGGTTATTGTCCAAGTAATGGTGTGGGTTCAAATCCCACTCAATTCAAACTACCTCAATCCTGCACATATTGTTTCGCTTTTGGTGGTCTTTATAACTGTAATTCAGTTTCCCCAAGTACTCTCGTCCTAATTCAGTTTCCCCAAGTACTCTCGTCCTAATGTAGATCCATTATCTACTTACAAGGTCAAATATCACAGCATCTAAATTTAGAAATGATGTACTCGCTAGAGTTAAATCTTTTTTTAATACAGTTAAAAATATTGTAAACCATATTTAGATATATATTCTAAACTTTGCATCATGACAACTTAGAATTTGCAAATGAGCAAAAATTACATTGAACATCTACAATTGGTGATCTAATATGTAAAGAAGATATAGATGATCAAAATATGCTAAGTAATGTTTGTGAGCTTCTTAGAATCCATGCAAACATGGCCAGAAAAGTAACTCTATCGTTAGAACGCCAGAGGCAGTACTCAAATTACAAGTTTTCAGTTAGTTGATAACTAATGACTTCCTCCATTCTCCATTTCATAAGAATATAAGTCACTTAAATTTGTTGTACCGTGATTGTAAAAAGCAATGAATTTGGAATGGGTCCTGGTCCTGACAATCGCTTGTCATAACCATCTATCCGCGTTTTTTTTCCGTGGATAGCATAAACACTGAAAACTTTTGTGAATCCAAAGGGGTCACGTCATCTATCCGCGTTTCAACAGGGCTAGCTAGGGTTTTTTGCTATCCGCAGGAAAAAAACATGGATAGATGGTTGGTCAACCATCACTTGTTGTAGACTAAAACCCATTTGGAATATATGCATATAGTAAAATTTCAGGAAAAAAAAATTACATTCTTCTGGATCTTATAGTAATTCATAATACTGAATTTGAAAGGAGCAGCCACATAATTAGAAAAAAAACTAATTCTAATAGGAGATTGCAAATAAACTATGAATACATGGATCTGCATAAAGTGTTCACCCACAGCTTTTTAAGAAGGATTAGATAATGTGATATGGGTGATAACTTACCAACTTACCACTAAAATATATATATCAGAATATCTGTGTACATCACTCTGTCTCCGCTACAACTTCACTGACATTAAGGTCTGCTAAGGTCTCCTTCCCAAACAATGTAAACCCTACAGTAACCTGCAATACAAATTTTGTTTTTTGATCATTTCAAGTCCACTACAAACATAATAGTGATTATAAAGGCATCTCGTATTAAGACAAGTACACAAAATAGTTGGATTATTTAAATCTTTTAGTTATATAACCATATAACCAAAATATCACATACTACCACCTTTTTGTTATATAACCATATAAATAATGAATATCACATACATATAAATGATTGTGAATTTTTTCAGACCTAAGCATCTCTTGAAGCAGGTAAATTGTACACAGTTACGCAGGTACCTAAAGTGAGTATTCCTACAAAAAATAAGGATTTTAAACCAATAGCATGCTGCAATGTTATATATTTATAAAATTTTGTCTTACATATTTATTAACATTATGCCAAATGTGATTGGTAAGGTTGTTACTGAGTGTCAAGCTGGATCTAATCTTGGGATGTTGATAGAAATGATTAAATGTTATAGACGGACTCATATTTCTCCTAATATTTCTCCTAGGTGCATGATAAATGTAAATCTTAAAAAAGCATATAATTCCGTTGAATGGGCATTTTTAAGAGATGTTATGATTGAGCTAGGTTTTCCTGATATTTTTGTAGATCGAGTGTTTGGGTGTGTGGCTTCTGCTAGTTGCAAAGAAAGGGCTTCGACAAGGTGATCTCACGTCCCCTTATTTGTTTACAAATTACAATAGGTATGAAACATCTATCGAGAAGTATGAGGCAGTTGAAGAATAATCATGATTTTATTTTCATTCAAGACTCATTTCATGTTCACTAATGATTGCTAGGGTTGATTATATATCTATTGAAATGATATTTATGGCTTTTATGAAATTTCACAAGCTTCTTCTCTTGAGGAAAATTTGGATAAAAGTAGTGTGTGTATTGGAGGGGTAAATTGTGATGTTAAAAGAGAGAATGCTGTGAATTCTCAAGATTCCGTTGGGAGATTTTCCATTTAGGTATTTTTTAGTACCTTCGTCTAACAAAAAGATTCGTTATGTTCGGTATAAGCCTCTCATTGATATTGTTTTGAAAAGAGCCAAGACTTTGGTTGCTAAAATGTTGGCTTATGCAGGTAGATTGCATCCTTTCAAAACAATTCTTCTGAGCTTTCAAAGTTATTGGTAACAAAATTTTCTGTTGCAAAAGAAATACTTAAGATAGTGTTTGAGAACATGTAATTCATTTCAAATGATGGATTTCAAATGAACACAAAATGAATATATTTTCTAATCACTATGTTTAAAGAATGTTTATAAAGAATAAATTGTGTGATGTGTATTGAATAAGGATAAAGTGGAAAAGATATTCTTATCTTATAAGATAAGATATGTATTCCAAATGGCGTCCTAGGATTGGTTTGTAATCTTGTAAACATAATCTTATCATTTGTGATAAGATATTCTTATACATGTTGTGTTTGTATTGGCTTCTAAGATTTCCCTTATCTAGTTGTCTCCTCTGTGGCTATTATAAATAGGGATACTTTATAATGGTTTAAGGCATCTTACTCTCAGCCCTTTCTTTGAAGTAATAAATTTTGTGTGTTCTTCTTGCACTTTTATAATTTGTGTTCTATCTTATTTTCTTCTAACCTCATTAGTAGTTGTACCTTTTTTAGTCATTTGTAAACTTGGTATCAGAGCAATGGAAGCTTAAACCCCCTTCCCTTGTTCTACCGACGAACTGGTAGTGTTACGATGACTTACATTTGGTCTAAAGTGAATATGCTTTGTGCTTGAGCTATCAGGGGATCCTCCACACCAAAAATCTGGCAACTAAAACCATGCTATGAAATATAGTGGTTGCTATGATGGTGCGGCTTTCGGTATATGATTGAATTATAACAAAGATTTCGTGGGTATTTAAACACACAACACCCTATCACTAATGAAAAATCTCCAAGAAAGGACCATCAACTCTATGGCTAATCATAATAATCTTACTCCTTTTTTATCTTCCCGAAATTTCTTTAGTTCTTGTAAACCAAAAAATAATGATTTTCTTTATTCTGTAGACTATCATTGTGAAGATAGTAAAATCCCTATTATAGAACTTCTTTTACTTAGGGCCCGTTTGGCTTATCTTAAAAAAATTTACTTTTAACTTAAAGTAAATAAGTTTAATATAAGTTATAAGTAAATTATTATTTATAAGTAATTTAGGTGTTTGGATAATTTTACTTACAAGTTAATAAAGTGTTTTAGTAAATTATAACTTATAAGTTGATGATAATTATTTTTTACTTAAATTAATTATTAATAGATACATGAATTTTATATAAAAATTTAAAATTTTAAAAAATAATATTATTGAAGGACCAATTACTAGAAAAAAAGAAAACAATTATTAAACCAAAAAAATTATAAATTTATGGAATTTTACTACAGTCCACTGAGAAAAGAGAAGTGAGTTGGATCTAGAAATAAGTACATGAGTCGTTACTTGTAACTTATGTAAAATAAGCTCTACATAAGTGTCACTTTACACTACTACCAAATAGTCGGCAATAAGTATTATGGGCTTATTGTATTTCTAAGTCCATTATAAGTTCCACCAAACATACACTTAATCTACACTGAACTTTTAACAAAAAACATAACCCCGTCTCCCAAGTTGTAAAACATGTTCTTTCATCCAACAAGACATTAGAAGCTAGAGAACTAGTCTGAGCATCAAGACTAGAACGATTTCTCATTCCTTCCACCCAAGTGTAGCTGGTAATTCCTATTCAGATAGGAGATTTACTGCATACCAATGCCGTATGCAAGAATACTTTCACCTTTATTTTGGGCAATAAGAATGACTTTAACTCTCTATTGAAGGAAAGAATTATTGGTAGTAACAAGGATGAAACTTTCGAATACATGTTTTCAAGGGGGAGCTGGACAGAAGGAAAAGAGGCTCCTAGCTAAAGGTGCCTTGTCTCGCCCAGGAGGTGAAAAGAGTTGAGAACAAAGTGACGAACAGGTGCGTAACGCGTGGGAATCCGCCTAACAATTCGGGCCAAATCCTGAAGAAAGCTAAAAAGCGTTGTTTGATGAGCCTGCGTAGTATTAGGTAGTTGGTCAGGTAAAGGCTGACCAAGCCAATGATGCTTAGCTGGTCTTTTTGGATGATCAGCCACACTGGGACTGAGACATGGCCCGGACTCCCACGGGGGGCAGCAGTGGGGAATCTTGGACAATGGGCGTATGTTGATGCATGTATAGCTACAGTACAAACTACGCTCAACGCTGGTGCATTTTTCGTAACCCTCTTTCCAAACTTCAATTAAGGCTTGATAACCCTCTTATTTATAACAATCTCAAAGTTCAGCTTCAAATAGTTGGAGCACCCCAGCTAGCACTTAGCAGGAACTAATATACCCACCCTTCACTATCAAACGGCCTACCGAATTAAAAATGAATTTTGGTCCCAGTCTATGCAAAGACTCAGATGGAGCTCTGTTTTCAAGCTCATCATGTATCGAAGTGCCAAAGAAAATACCTAAAGACCATATGATCACAGTCCATCTAATAATGGAGCTTTTTTGCCAATAAAGCAACATGAAGGGCCGGAATCATCAAAGAAAAAGCTAGATAAATACCGACAAAAGAGTCTCTTACTAAGGAACCTCATCAACCGTCTTTCCAGTGTGATTCCTGTTGAAGCAAATACTCGGGGTAATGGAAAACTCGATATCATCTCTGTTGACAAAATTTGCAAATCAATCTCAACCACGAGAAAAGCAAGTGCCTTTATGGAAAACTTGTGAAGAAGACTCCAACAGTGATAGCTTGAAATTCTCATGGCTAATCCACCTATAAATGAACTAACTGTAGAAGATGAAGAAACTTTTACTCAAGGCCACCAAGAAGTTGGACAACCAAATTTATTTCAAAATGATCCATCAAAAGGTTTTTCATTTGAAAACATTTCTCTTTCGAGTAGGCGACACAGAATCTATGAATTGCATGCTTGGTGTACCACTAAACTACTTCAGCCCGAAGCTACTATGCCTTTAGTGCCAGACAAATTTGTGAAAAATTCTAGAGAAGAGTAAGCCAATGGTGGATTCCAAGCCCTCGGAACTTCTAGGCAAATGATAGTCAAACATTGCCCGACCATAGATGTTTTGATTATACATGTCCAAAACAAATTTTTAGAAGTATGGATCATTATACAGCTCGGACCCATGAAGAATATTTGGGCATGAGATGTTCATACAAAAGGAAAGATCGGGGAACTCACAATGAAAGAATGTTCAAAAAGATTATATGCTATAAATGGTATCGACGATGTCAACTAAATATAGACATTCCTAAATTCCCTTTAGGAAATGAAACCTCCAGACTCCTTCATCTCAAGAATCTTCCAATTGACAGTACTTCTCTGGAGAGTTGTACCGAAATATGTTGCTCGCTCTTGAAAAACTACGCAACCAAAAGAGATTTCTAAACAAATTGAAGAGTAAAGATTCACGTCTTTCCCCGAAAAATGGGAGAAGCCAATTCCAATTAAGCATTTTTTGACACAGGAGCCACATCCTCAATCATGAAGTCTGATATCTTGCTAGAAGAATACTCGAATTCATGGTACAGATCTTTTCACTAGCTAGAGGAGATATTTTTTAGATTAGTTTAGTAAGAAAACCTATTAATATTCAGTTGTTTCCAGGATGTAGTGAAACAACAGGTTTATGGATTAGAAATTCCCGAAAAAGAATATTTTAATTGGGTTTGATATATTGCAATTGCATAATCTCAAAAGAGTATCATGGAACAAGGAAGGGCTCAAACATAAGAATCATTTACTGCCCTGGGCGAATATGCTGTATTTATACCCTATTGAGATTCTATTTCCAATGAATGAAGAAATAGTTAAAACCTCATGTGCAAAAACTCATACAGGGTTACTTCAAAAAATACTCTCATCCGCTATGGAAAAATCTTGAATTCTTTATGTATTTTCCTTTTAAGAAGAATGAAAGTATCAATCCTACAAAGGCAAGTCAAAAATGTATGAACCCAAACCATTTTATTCTTGCCATCAAAGAAGTTAATCAACTGCACCAACAAGGTCTTATAGAGAACACTAAGTCACAATGGGCTTCTGAAGCCTTCTATGTTGATAAAAGATCTAGAGCAAACTTGAGGGAAATTAATATCGATGATAAACTATCAGCCTCTGAATCATTTTCTTGAAGATGACAAGTTTTCCGTCAAAAAGAGATGTATTATTCCAAAAACTCCATGAAACTAATCACTGTCAAAGTTTGATCTTAAGTCAGGATTGGCAATTGGGTATACATCCAAATAAGAGGCCAAAGACAAGTGTTTGCATACCAAAACAACATTATCACGGGATAGTGGTGCCTTTCGGATTAAAACCATCTCTGTCATTATTCTAAAAGGCCATGTCAAGGATTTTCCAGCCCATCATAGATAACGCTCTCGTCTATATTTATGATGTTCAATTATTCTCACCAGATAGAACTCCACTCACTAATTAGCTAAGGAAAGACGCTCCACAATGGAATCAAGCATATACTGACGCAGTTAAAAGGTTAAAATCTTTGTCAAAAAACTTTCCATCACTAAATATTTCTTCTACATGCAAAAGGGTTCTTTTTAGACTGACGCAAGTGATAAGTTTTGGGGAACAATCTTTCTTGATAAAGAAAACGGGAATAGACAAATATGTGGATATAAAAATAGAGAAATTCATAATCACTCCACTTATAAAGAGATTTTGGTGATCCAAAGGGTAATTGAAAATTTGTAATTTCATTTGATTAGGACATCACTTTCTCATTGAAATGGATATGTCGGCATTTCCAAAATGCTACGATTCAAGCAGGAAATGTTTCCTCAAGCTCAAATTGTCCGACGGGCAATTGGTTGTCGGAAAATTGGTTCACAATGGAATTTTGAAACAAAGCATATCAAAGGAAAGAACAACTTTCTTCAAGATTTTTTGATGAGGACTCAAAGGACAATATCGCCAGTATTCCCACTAATATACTCTATTCAAACAGGGAATCTTCCACTTCATATAAAAAGACAAGGTACTTTATTTTGTCTTACAAAAAAGATTTGCCTAACATGCTTAGCTTTTCAGAAAATCTATATTAGGAGATATAGTTTGACCGAGGGTCCACTTGTCAATCTTCTGCTACACCCTACCTATCTTTTCTTGACAATCCTCCTGTTTAATGGAAGATTTAAATTTTGTTTTCCCAAAAAAAAAATATATGCTTCTGTGGTATTTTGTGGATACATGTCCATTTGGAATGATATTTAACAAAACAAACTTACTCCAATGTCTTGTCATGGCCGACATGGACCGTGCAAAAGGAAATATAAGCAGCTTTTTAAATGGTTAACCCTCTTTGAAAACACAATATTCTGGCGTGAAAGCTTAAAATACCATAAGGGAATAGTACCAACGGAGTACGGGGTCAACGCTACATTTTTGTTTAGTTCAATCCTCAAAGATTTATTACCATTTAAAAAGACAATAATCGTGTACTTTCTATCATAATACATTATAAGATACCAACTAACCAGCCGACCAACATAAGTTTCTAACGTGTAATGTCAATAAAGTCTAAATCACTGAAGTTCCACCGGGATTACCATAAGCATATTGGAAAAAGTCAAATATCTTCCCGGTCTTAAATATAGTGTGCATGTATCATGAGAAAGTGAAGACGTGAATCCTTTCATCACGGGGAAGACAAAGAGAATATATTTTGTAATCATTGACTTTAAAGATTGATTATAAAATAATAAATTGTGTATGGTGTATAGAATAAAGATAAAGTAAAACGGATATTCTTATCTTATAAAGTAAAATATGTTTTACACGTGGCGTCTCAAGATTGGTTTGTAATCTTGTAAAGATAATTTTATCATTTGTGATCAAATATCATTGTATGTGTCGTGTATATGTATTAGCTTGTAAGATTTATTCCCATCTAGTTGTCTCCTCCAAGATAGGATCCTTTGTCATGGTTTAAGGCATCTTAGTCTTAACTATCTCTTAAATTAAGAAACTTAGTACATTTTTGCAATCTTATAATTTGTTTTTCTATCTTTTTTTAACCTATTTGGTACATGTACCTCTAATAGTTAGTTGTAAACGTTTACAAGTTACAACTAATACAACTAACTATTAGAGGTACGACCACTAAGGGAGTTACAAAAAAATAAGATAGAACACAAACACCTAACTAATAGAGATACAACCACTAAAGAATTACAAGACAATTAGAGAACACAAATTATAAGACTGCAAAAAGAAAACACCATGTTTATTACTTAGAAGAGATAACTAAGACTAAGATGACTTAAACTATTACAAAGGATCCTTATTTACAGTAGTCTTGGAGGAGACGCTTCGATAGGGGAAATATTACAAATCAATACAAACACGACATGTATAAGGATATCTTAACACAAATGATACAATTATTTTTACAAGATTACAAACCAATCCTGAGACGGCACGTCTAAAACATATTTTATCTTATAAGATAAGAAAATCTTTTCCACTTTATCTTTATTCAACACACACCACACAATTTATTTTTTTACAAACATTTTTTTAAACATAATAGATTACAAAATATATTATTCTTGTCTTCAATATTCTCATTTTATACGATAAGATATGTTTTGCATATGGCATCTCAGGATTGGTTTGTAATCTTCCAAAGATAATCTTATCAATTGTGATAAGATATCCTTACATATGTCGTGTTTGTATTGGCTTGAAAGATTTCCCCCTATCTAGTTGTCTCCTCCAAGACTACTATAATATAGAGTTCAAGGCATCTTAGTCTTAGTCATCTCGTCTAACTAATAAATTTCGTGTTTTCTTATCATAGACTTATAATTTGTGTTCTATCTTATTTTCTTGTAACCTCCTTAGTGGTTGTATCTCTATTAGTTGGTTGTAAACTTGTGATAAAATTATTTTAATAAGATTACAAACCAATTTTGGAATGCCTAGTGTAAAACTTATCTTATCTTATAAGATAAAAATATATACCCCGCTTTAACCTTATTCAATACACATCACATAATTTATTGTTTTATGAACATTCTTTAAACATAATGATTACAAAATATATTCTCTTTGTCTTTGACATAAATTGAGCTGTCATTTGATATTCTCAAATTTAATCAAGTTTTTGAATGTTTTGGATTTCTAAGTGAAATACAAATCTAAATTCATTTGATTATCCAAACATATAATTTGACCAAATTCAATGAAATCTAAGTTACCAAACAAGCCATAAAAGAAATTCAAAATTTTTGTAGAGTCTTTATGTGGTCTGGTTCTACTAATCCTTCTAAGAAGGCCCTTATCTCTTAGAAAATTCTTTGTTTGCCTAAAGTTGCTAGCTGGTGCAATCTAAAAGATATGGAAATCTGGAACAAAGCAGCTATTACTAAGTTGTGGGATAACAAAGAAACAATTACTAAGTTGTGAATTCTGATCAATGTTCCTTCTGTGAGAAAAAGGAGTCTATTGAACATTTGTTTTTTAGGTGTCCTTGCTACGGTAAAATATGGAAGAGGTTAATGCAGATTCTGAGACTTCCCAGAGAAGATAGATGATAGGTTAAATTCAAAAAGAAGATAGGTGATAGGTTTAAACTTTATAATATGTGTTTTCTGGAGACTGTTTATCACATCTGGCGTCACTGAAATGACAAGGTATTTAATAAGAATTGCAAGTGTGATGAGGGATATTGTGTTTAAAGTTGCTTGTCGAGCTACTGAAAATCAGAGACTTTTTTTGGTTATGTAATCTGTAGTACTTGGTTTGTTTGGAATGTTTTAGTTCTGAATTCTGATATAATATTTGTTTGTTGACCGTAGGTTAGATTCGGTGTTTGATGTGTAATTAATGGACTAAAATTTCTTGTAATATCTTGCTAATATTTAAAAATATAATTCCAAAAAAAAAAACAGAACCAATTATTTTACAGGATCCCAAGGAAAACCAAAAAGAGAGAAGTGCAAGCATCATTTCAGGATAATCAATATAAAGGCAGGCTAGGTAGCTTACCATCCCCGTTTTACGGTCTAGCTTCTTAAGTGTGCCTTTGAACTCTGCAAAAGAGCCAGACAGAACTCGAACAGTTGCACCTGGAACTAGGAGCTTATCTTCCTTTTCTGTCGCCAGATCACTAGCAAGTGCCTCCGAAACCTTTTTGGATCGTTTCTTTGACTTGGGAGTATCTTTGACCACCTTGGAATCTACATCAGAGTTCTTATTGAGTTGCTCCGCATTAAGGATTCGTTCCCTTTCCTGGTCTTCCTCCCAAGCTCTGTCAGTCTTTTCCTGTTCTTCTTTTGCTTGCCGGAATATTGCTTCAATATCATCAGCTGATACTGGTCTTGGTTTATTAATTTGTCGTTTTCTGATATAGAAACATATGTTTACATGATGTTGATATGCACGATATGCGGTAAATAATGGAATCTCCAAGCAAACTTACCACGACAAAAAAGAAAAGTTGTAAACAAAATGAAGCTGTTGTAAAGCAAATTAAGTTTTGGAGCAATTTATTATTTATCACATTCCTATATAATGACAATATTGCATCTTGTTATGCAAAAAATTTATCAATCGCAAGCTTTAGACATTTAGCATCAGGGTCTACAACTTTACTTCACTTCTAGACTGTGTCCTGCATAGATCTATGTCCCCCACTTTCAGGCCCTTATACAGGTTAACCATGATATAAAAAAATACTATACGAATACAGTGTCGACAAAAATGCATAAAGCTATACAGGTTAACCATGACATAAAAAACACTATACGACTACAGTGTCGACAAAAATAACTGAAGAAATGTCTTCCAGAGAAGTAGGGTGCCGGATAAGTGCAATCTTTCACCATACAAAGTCATAAATTGTACCGTCTTACACTAAGCTATTGAACAAAAACAATGACCATATTTTAAATCTCTAAATAGGTATACAGAAAATTGTTGGGGATCATAAGGCTAGAAATGAAGATAACATGCTTTATGTAATCATCTTAGTTTACATGAGGGATATACTTAGTTTTAAATCCAGCAATTCACAAATTCTAGCTCTGATACTTACTATAATAGTAACAACAATCAATATACAGTTACAAACAAAATCCAAGATGCACTATCTACTATACATATATCAAATTTGTTGGGCAAGTAAAGGCTAAACTCTTACGTATTCCCAACCTTTGAGCCAATGAAGCCTCCAACTCCATCACATTCTCGTATAAAGTCATGTACATCCTTGTTTAACACACAATTTAAAAAAACACACCCGGGGAAAATCGGTTTTGGTTTAATAGATATTGTTCCATTTTTCAGCTTCCTTTTGATGTGCACCGCGGGTGCATATACCTGAGTACAAACATCAAGAAAATTATTAATCAAATGGATTGGTATCAGTACTAAGCAACCTGGACCAAGCTACCCTCATGAATTAAACAACTTTCTATATTAATTAGTCTAGGAGAATCATAAATCTAGTTAGTTTATGGGGCCCGTTCAGACAACCAAATTGTGATAAGAGCCCAATTTCATCTAGACTATATTACACTGCTGATCAATGTGATGAACAGTCAGACTAGAGAGGCTTATCTTACTTGCTCTACATTGTCTAGTGGAAGGTGACTCAAACAGGGTTTTCTTAAGCTACAATTTCTAGCAGAAGGCGAACTTTCAACTAGAAAATCCAGAGTAACGTATTTTAGATCTTGTAACCTCGCCCATTGATACTAACCATCAACTGCGTAGGTCGGGTATGGATTTCTTACTAGAGAATATTAACACCTACCCCAACTATAATTCACCAACAGGCAACAACACACTCCTATAAGTATCAATTAATTCAAACAAATAAGCTTATATATAATATCCAATTTTCAAGAAACTAACATGCAAATGTAAATAAAATAAATAGAAAATGCTATATTTCACAATTACGTTCGACCTTCAATTCAATATCTGAGAAATAGGGCCTAGGTATATAAACCCAATTCACTTTATGGGGCCAGATCTTAGGGAAGTAGCCATGATGCAAACATTGAGGGGTCAAAGTTTCTTAACACCTTATGTACCAAAAATTCATAAGATATTTGTGTGTGTTAATTAATTTGAAAATTCGCACTCTCAATAATTCTATTAATATATTGTACATGAAATAATTGAAAATCATATTATATCCTTTATATATAAATTTAGTAAAAGCAATATTTGTGGTATGTCATCGGGGGGCTCGATCGACCTTGACTTGCCTTTTTTTCTAAAATGTCTCATGTTCGATTTTCTACATTTACAAATATCTTATGAATAATATTCAAATACTCCTTCCTACTAAAAGTTTCTAAGAGATTTTGAGCTAGATATTTCATAAACACAATCATTTTACAAATAATGTTCATTTATTTACACTCTTCTAAGGTATTAAACTCAATCTCACACAACTACAAATTTTATAAAATTGTTTATCTACCCGCGAATTCTAAGTATTTATCACTATTAGTTTTACTGGATAATTCAAAAGTACTATAAAGTATATATTACTTTATCACAATCACAATTACATAATTATACATTATATTTATTCATCAACCCAAAAGAAAATTCACAAATAATAAAGTCTATTATAACTAAAAAAACAATGATACAAATATTAAATTTCAAATTATACAATAGCAATTTCAAATTTCAACATAATAATAAGTCATGTTGCAACAGGTTATAAAAAATAACGGAATCATCTTAAAGTATTCAACTACACAATAACGGAAGGGTATTAAACTAGTGTTTTTTTATAATTATAGCAATATTAATGCCAATTTAAAATGTTCCGAAGCCTTCAAATCTGCAATCACTTACATCACCTTACCTCCTTCTCTGCCAATTCTCCAACCTCATTTGGATAGGAATACAATTTCATCCAACCTATCTGACACCATTGATGGGTGAGATGAACGGGCGAGATTTGAGAGGCCTAACTTACCTAAGGCTACATCCCCTAGTGGAAAGTGACAAAAACGAGTATCGATGGGCTATAATTTTTAGCGGAAGGTAAACTCTACCAGCAGAAATTCCGGCATAAAGTAAGCTGCAACTTGTAACCGTTAATACAAATCATAAACATGGATTTTATCCCGGATGATCAGTTTCCGTGGGTACTAAACACAGACACCAGAGTTTAACAACACTGTAGCAAGTGTACTAACTCATACAAATATTAAACAAATGAGAAAATGAATTTTTTTTATCACTCAACTATTCAGTACTAGAAATTTACCACAAAAAAAGCTTTCTCATAATTGAGTGTTAACTAATTCAATAATTAGTAAGTAATCATTCCGTTAAAAGTACTTAACGGATGTTATGTATTACTCCAACCTGTAAATTTGTATCTACGTGGCTGATTACAAGTGATCTTACTATACTAAATTAAATAAAAGAAAAAAGGTGTAATATAAATAGACGGAGGAATAAGACACGATCATAACATAACATAACCCCTCTTTCACTGTTACATCCCAACATAAAATTAGGTTCTTGAAATCAGAAGTGCTAACACCATTTCATATGAGGTATATAAACTGTTAAACTCTTAAAATTTAAATTTTCTTGATTATTTGATATGATACAATAACTAATTTTATATGTTGAATGTATTTAGGTTTGATGGATTCAATCAAAATAGAGCTGCATCGTGGGGTCAGTTTAAAACCAGAGAAGGAACCATGGGACCAGAACAACCAAAGAAGAGAGGTAGACCAGTGCAAAATAAGAATGCTAATCCAGATCATTCAAGTGAACAGGATCCAACCGAGACAACTTAAAAGAAGAGAAGAGAAAGGCCTCCAAGAGCTTCAAATACCCAATAGGCCAATTCCAGTGTTGATTGGAGATGATGGGCATACTTATTTATCCTCATTAAGATCCACTCAGATTGAAAAATTCACAACCAAGCAATTCAACACAAACTGCAGAGGATGTACAAAGACAGCCTGGTTCAAGTCAGTCTTTGACATTTAAACTGAATTCTCCATTGAAAAGTGTGACAAACAAATTTTTTTAATGAGTGAACTAAAAAATAGATATGTAGCAGTTGTGAATTGTTTTGGTGAAGTTGTGTGTTTTTTTGTTTAGTATGAACCAAGTTATTATAAGTTTATAATGGTGTGTACTAGTTTTTGCTCATAATGAATAACCTATCTTGAGTTTTTGTTAAGTGATATGTTTTTAGTTATGCACTTGTATCTTTTAGTTTGACCTGTTGCTTATAAATAGTTTTCGATTCTGATTTTAACCTTTTATTTCAATTTCAAGCTTATGTCAATTTGCACTTATTATCTTTATTATGAACAAGTTCATTATTTTTGTATGATTTCAAAATAACTTGCATATGTTTTAATTGCTTACAATAAAATTAGTATACATCTAATTTGGGGTACCTTCATAACTCAGTAATGAGTTCCTAAAAGTATTAATATTTGAGTGATATATATAAGTTATACAAATAGAAATATATCATCAATTTAATCAACGTCGGAGTTACTTATATTTTAACGGGGAGATGTAAAACTTAAAAGAATGCTTATAATCAAATATAAATGTAATGTTAGTGCCTTAAATAAATTGATTTGTAGTTTATTGCTAATTTTCTAAAAGACTAAATAGTTGGATGATAAACAAATTCGTTTTCCCTAAACAAATTAGCTTATATTAAGTATCAAATTTTCGAGAAACTTAAAAAACAAATGTAACTATAGAGATAAGAAGAGCTAAATTTTACAAATAAATCAAACCATAAATACAGCATCAGATATAGGAGAATCATATACAAACAATGTCTGTTATAAAATGCACTAGAATTCATTATGTTCTATGGAGATCACTTTTTAATCGACGACCATGTATATTTTGCAATGCAGACATAAGCATAACTAAATATGATTATATAAATTACCCAATTTTCAAGAAACTAACAGGCAATTTTGATTACTAAAATAAAAACAAAATCTGCTAAACATCAAAAATAAAAATTAAACCTTGAATTCGATTTCAGGGAACTTTCTAACAAGTGCCCGGGCGACCCGTTCAGCTGTCTCCTGACCCGAAATTCTCGAAACTCTAATAATCCACCATTGAGGACCCAAAGTTGATAAAGTATCAAGATTAAGCTCTTCAGTCCAAGTCTTGTATCTTTTTTTGGGCTTAATCAAAAGCTTATCTTCCACTTGTTCTCTCCAGCCAGTACCTGTTAGCTTACTCTCTCTCCTCTCATTTCTCATCTGTCTCCTCTCTCTACCACTTAGTACATCCGGGGTTTCTGATACTATGGTTGCTGATACTGACAAGAATCTTGGTTTTCTTGGGATTTGTGAGAGATGGGTTTGTGGGGGTGGTGGTGGTAATAGGTGGTAAGGACTCCATGTCAGAAGCCATTGATGTTGCTGCTGCAGCATTATCTCTCTGGCTGTGGGTTTTAGAGCTCTTTGGATTGCTTACAATCAAATGTTATACATACATATATATTTTTGTTGGGGTGATTTTATTAAGATTTAAATATTAAGGGTTTTGTTATGATTAATAGGAAAATAGATAGGCATTTGATCCCCTGCCTGTGATCCTTAAAATAAAAAATGGAAAGTAAATCATGTCCATGCATTTTATAATAATAATAATAGAATAGAATAATCTCAGTCGTTAGATTAGAGTCAGATATTACTGACTTTGAGACAATTGTTTAAACTTAACTGACGCATGAAATTAAACGTATAAATGTGTTTTTTTTTCTCTCTAACTACACATGCTCTCTCTCTCTCGCCTCTCATCTATCTTGAAGCTCTAATTGTGTTTTCTCTTGTCGATCATCCCTCTCGAAGCTATACTGTGTTTCGTTGATATCAGACGAAGCTCGGATTGTCTCATTGATGATCTCATTTTCACATTCGTGAAGCTATCGTTAATTTCATGTATTGAAGGTCGTCGAAGCTCGTTTTTGAAAACTGTTTGATTTTATAGGCTTTTGTGAGTTGTATATATTTGTTCGTATGTTTTTGTTCGATTTTGAAGCTTTTGTTCATCGTTTTCGAAGCATGATATTGATCATGTATATTAAATTATGATTCGATTATAGTAATATAGTGATTCGAATGTTTGTATATGCTTTTGTTATGTATTTTGTTAATTAATATGTTGTTTTCTTATTAATTTTATCCAGTTTATAGTCATGTATAACAATTTATGTTTGATTGTGACCTGTTTCTAGTTATTTAGTGATTTGAATAGTTATGTATTCCAATTTTAAATGATTTTTTAAAATAAAGTCTCTGCTTTTGTGATTTACAATTTATGTTTGATTGTCGTTTTTTATTATTGTTTCTGTTTTTTTTGTGCTTTTTATATGATATGTGATATTTGATAAATAATTTTTATTTATTATAAGTTAAGAGTTTTGGAAATGATTACTCAAGATTTGGAGAAGATTACTTGCAATCAAGGTAATTTAAAATAATTATCTTGTTGTTTAATGGATGAAGTCTATGGAATATTTTGTTTTTAAAGCAAAAGTGATTAGTTTGTCGAATATGTCATCATGATTTATATTTCCTCCGTAGATTTTTGTGTGTGTTAAATAGATAAATGTTTATTGCTTGTTATGTAAAATTTGTAGTTATATTTTGTTTAGTTTGATTTGTGTCAAGTCTTTTGATTAAAGGCCTTATTTTTCTGAATTATTGCAATAAATGTTTTGCGATATGCAGGTTCTATTGTTAGAGTTGATGTTGTTTTTTCAGTTGGAAGTAGTAGTAATGGCGAATGCAGTGAGGTTGATGATTCAGTGTTAGGTTGTGTTGTATCTCCAGGTGGTCATAAATACTTTTTCACTATTTTGGTTGGTGATTTAGAGTTTTTGAAGCCAATTATTAATCAAGTTTTTGATAATTTGGTAGAGGTTATGAATTTTACAAGGAATATGGGTGTATGGATGGCTTTGATGTGAGAAAGACAACTGAGGTTAAGGATCCTGTTGATGGTACAATTTTGCTAAAGTACTATATTTGTAGTAAAGAAGGATTGAATGATATGAGATATAGTATTTTGGATGATGCGGCTGGGAAAGTTGTTAAGCGAAGGAGGAGCGTTACGAAGATGTGTAATTGTAAAGTAAAATTTGTATCGAAGATTATGAGTAGTAAAAACTATTTTGTTTACAATTTTGTTGAAGAACACAATCATCCGTTAGGTAGTGAAGTTGGAAGGCAGTTTTTAAAAGCTAGTAGAGAAATGACTATGAGTACACGGAATTTTGTTTTTGAAGCTGCAAAAGTAAATATTGGATGCAGTAAGGCGTATAGTTTGCTTAAAGAAATGGTTGGTGGCTATTCCAATGTTGGTGCTACTTTGAGAGATTTTCGGAATTTTAATCGAGATTTGAAGGAGTATGTGGGAGAGCATGATGGTCAAATGTTGATGTATAAATTCAAAGTTATGCGGGAAACTTGTAATTCTTTTTACTATGCTTTTGAATTAGATTCTGAAGGTCATTTAACTAAACTATTTTGGTATGATGCGATTGCTCGGAGGAAATTTGAGGTCTATGGTGATGCGGTTTCATTTGATGCAACTTTTGATACTAACAAGTAAGGATTATGTCTTATGTATGATGAATTTCTTGAATTTAGTTATGGATTCTTGAAAAAATTATTTTTAAATTTTAGAGTTAAGTATTTGGATCCAATATAAATGTGTATAAATGTAATAGAGCCCTGTTTCATATTTTTGGAGCCCTGTTTCCTCTAATATATAGTCTCGCAGCGAGTGCACATGAAACCATGTGCCTATATATATCTTTAGTAGTACAAAAGTAAATCACGACTAGGTTCATGCAAAATACACAATCTTTCAGATCAGGAAGGACAATTGTGATGTCTGATATAAACCCATATTCATGGCCTATCTAAGGCTACCTATAATAGGTTCATAAGCAAAATCTTTCGGTAAAAACACTAACATTTTATCCAATGGCCATCAGACCTTTATCCTGCGTCCGACCAATTTGTCACCAAATACATTGATACCATGTGGGATCCTGAATCCTAAATAGAAGCATGTTAGTATTAAACCAGGAACCTTTAAAAATAAACAATCAACCATGAGAATACTAGATCAAGGGAGGGAGAGATGAAGAGAGGGATGAGATGTTAAACCTGCTTCTATTTCTAGTAAATTTAGAACTATTAGAGGAAATTGAGCAAGAAAAATTATAGTAACAATACTAGAGTATAATGGATAATAATTTAATTATAAAATAATTTGTTATACTCACTGTGTGCATGAATAAGACACCTGATACAAATTGCATCAAACAACTGTTGACGACAACAAGACAATACAAATTATCTTCTATGTAAAATCCATGGGTGCAACATGAATTTCAAGCTCTTTAATCCAAAATATGTCAGATAATGAATCGGGTTGGCCTTGGCCAATGTGGTTGTATAATTATTTTTAATTGGATGATAATATGTTCCATGTTTAGCATAAACTGAAGAATATGTTAGTATTGGTGTCTTAGAGACAATACTTTTAATGTTTTATTGAAAACAATTAAGGATTATGTTTTATGTGATTATTTAATTAATATTTATTATGTCTTTATTTACTGCNTGTTAGTATTGGTGTCCTAGAGACAATACTTTTAATGTTTTATTGAAAACAATTAAGGATTATGTTTTATGTGATTATTTAATTATTATTTATTATGTCTTTATTTACTGCGTTATAAATTGAAAGGATAATAAATGTCCTTGGAATATTAATACGTAATATATATCTTTAAATATGTGACTTAAAAATGAGATTGTATGAATAGTATTTTATTCCTAAAAAAATTCCTTCAAGTATTATTATTTAAGGACAATAATAATGCAATAAGACTAGTATGTTTGTTGACAGATGACCACATCTCATTGGTCATAGGTATGGTGATACTAAAGTCAAGAACATAAGTGTATGTATCAATACATGACACTGGAAAGACCCGCCATGAGATTCTACATGTTAATAAGTGTCATAAGAAATCTCACTGTGATAATGATGTAATGATCCTCTGACTTGAAATCATTATATTTCTATACAAGAATTAATGTACTTTGATTACACTCAAAATTACTTTTAATCGGGTAGTGATAAATGTGAATATTGGGTATACTATGAATCGTATGATAAATATGAATGATAGATATAGGATTTAACCCTCCGATTTTAGGAATGATATTATAGGCCTCTTGATTGAGTGAGACTATGAAATGCATGGCCATGCTCAAATATTGATTTGTTTAAATAGTCTACTCATTGATCAAGGAAATCAAGATTAAACGTTGAAGAGGATGACACTATACATGCCTCGAGTTTGATCTATAATATAAGGTTAAAAGTATTATATTACATTGCACATTCTTCACGAAAGGTTTAATTGAATAACCAATTATTATTGTTACTTGGGTAATAATGATGTATTACTAGATGCTGCTCATGTTTATATTTTTATTATTAGATAATAAAATTATTGTCAACGTAATAATAACCTAAAGGGTCACACACAAAGAACGTCTAAACGGGGCTTTATTTAAATTATGAATTTAGATATATTATTATTAGTTCGAATTTAATTATTGAATTAATTAAGTAGGACTTGATTAATTATATTAGAATTCGAATTTAATAATAATGATAATAACCCAATCAGTTTTGGTTTTACGTGAATCCCAAAATGAAATTAGGGTTAAGCCCAAATCTCTCCATCCCCTATATATACATAATGATATATAGTATTAGGGCAACTGATTATAATTCATTTTTAGGAAAAACCCTAGTTGTTCAACCCTTTGAGAGGCTAGAAGAGAGAGAGAGAGAGAGAGAGAGAGAGAGAAACTATTCGGCTAGTACCGACTCCGGTGATCGTTGGATGATCGGGCGTTCATGTGGACATCTTTGGAGAGTAGATCTTTGCAACAAAGGGCTGATGTGATTCATTATTTCTGGACCTCTATTAAATCATATGGAAAGCTTTGTAAAGGTACAGACTTCATTCACCATAACCATCCAATGTTATACATGGATCCTGCGATTGGGTTTTGATATTTTATTGTTTTTCGCTGCATTTTCATGTCTGAAACCTTTCAATGACACCAGAGCTACGTGTATAATGGGGATGATTTGGTTACGTGTTTTCTGTATTTGATGCATGTATGCCTGTTTGATAACTGCCATGCTACATTTTTCATATATAATCGAATTGTTATCTGTTATGATGACTATATGTGATCTGTAATGTTATGACATGATATGTGTGATGAACCGTATGTATGTGATACGAGATACAGTCATGCGAAGGTCATCAGAATCGTTCTGAAGCGTTTAAAAACACAATTGCATAAGATGCAGTTTTCTGTGAATAGTGATTCTATAGATGAATAGTGTTTTTTGACGGAGTCAGAATGAGTCGAATTTACTCTTTCTGGAAAGGGAAAATCGCTACGAGCACAAATCATGACTTTTGCGTGACCTATGGTGTTTTTTGGCCATTTGAAATCGTTAAGGGCCTTACCATCAGTATGAGTGTCAGTGGTGTGCTTGACTCATTATAAGGTGCTCTGACTGACGAGCGAATTTCAATGGACTCACCCTTTTGAGAGAATGATTCCAAAGATAGTTTAATTGTTTTTTCAGCTCTGCATCCTTTTGAGAAGATGCAGATGAGCTTATAATTACCTCAGTTATATACTACTTTTCTTCTCTGGAGGTAGAGCTGTGGGTACACTTCCGACTTCATCCTTATTTGCTGCATCAAGTGCAATTTCTCCCTTATTAACCTCTAACTTACAAAGTTTCCTTATATCTCAAAGGGTTAATATATGGAAGTGGATGAATTAGTGTTTGGTATTAAGGCATGGGTAAGAGATTGATGGGTTTTCAACCTCTTGGCCAGCTTTTGGAGCCACTGGGGGCTAAATGGATAGAATCAACAAATAAGATAAAGATATAATCACCTTAAATTCTAAACCATATTTTTCATCTCAAAGAGAAGGAAAAATATAAGAAGGAATGGTAATGGATTGCATTAAAGCACTTGTGATAAAAGAGTTTTGTCGGATCTAAAGATTTATTATTTAAGAGTATGATACGAAATTTTCTTTAAGATACTTATCCCATAATAAAACGCGGGAAAGTATATCAGAGAAAAAAATTTCTATCCCTTATGAATTTCTTATAAGGCAAACTTCCCGTAATAAAACGCGAGAATTTATACCAAAGAAGAAATTCAACTCTCTTACGAAATTTTATCTCAATGAAATGACTATTTTCCATTAAACCTTTGCACTGTATGATTTTAAAACAGTTTTGCAAAACATCCTTATCAGATAGAGGAATATGATTTTTCGACTCATAATGCAATTATGATTTATATTATTTTCATCCACCTGGTAGTATCTCTGACTTAAAATAAATATATGACAATAAGGGTGGATGTATGCTTAACAATATAGTACAAGACCTTCAAAGCAACAACCACTGTTTAGGTACTATGAATTAATGTGAAACATACATTGAAACAAGTGTTTAAAAACAAATATTTTTACAAGTGATTGGTACCTCGAAGTAAAAATAATTTCTCCGAATAGAATAGTAGTCACACAATTTCTGTCACTCTAAAAGGAAAAATTAAAAGAGAAAAAGTTTTGTAAGATAAAACTTTTAAAACTAGCTTTTGGGAGAGGATAAAATATTTTGAGATTTAAAGAAAGATTACTCTCAAGAAAATTTTGATTCACACCCTAGGATCTAGAAATCAAAGCAGGGCTGTAAATCAAAAGATTTTCAAAAGAGAAGTTTTGAAAAAGAATTTTGAAGTTTTCTTCTCTAAAACTGATAGAAAGTGAATGTATTGTAGGATAAAACATTTTGGAAAAGAAATAGACAAGAATTTCTTTTAAATACATTCAGGTTTAAAATTTAGTCAAAGAAAAAAAACTAATGGTAATACTCATGCAATACTAAACAGTTACCATAGACATGCATATGTAAATCAAATAATATGTGTCAATTATTCAGTAGAACAATAAGCATTTAGTCATATTTTTATTATTAGTGATTTCAGATAAGCAACATGTATTATTACTAATATTAAAAATATCACAATTAATTGCACTGAAACATTAACAAAATATCATTACTTGATAATTATCAATAATTTCAAAATGTAAGAAATTATGCTTCTAATATTTTATCAAATCAGAATTATGAAACTAGTAATCATTTAATTGCTTCAATCCATAATTTTAATAAGATAAAATAATTTCGCTAAATACTAAAATATTCATTAGATTGAATATTAGCATCTAACTTCCTATGCTATATCTAATAATCGTCACTCAAGCA
>QRFB01001198.1:2769-16496 GCA_008931105.1 Oenanthe javanica | reverse complement strand
TAAATAAAGACATAATAAATATTAATTAAATAATCACATAAAACATAATCCTTAATTGTTTTCAATAAAACATTAAAAGTATTGTCTCTAGGACACCAATACTAACAGAAACATATGAGGTAAATAATCTAAGTTTTATGTTGATGAAAATCCAAGTTGCTTTTGTAGTTCTATTTGTTCGCTGAAACAGAACAATTAAAAACTAGGTGTATTTAATATGTAATTAATGCTAGGGTTTGAGAGAGTTTCGAGCTTTAATGGCTGCACTAACATTTCATGACTAACTCAGGTCCTCGTTAACTGCCTACGTATCTCAATGGGTGTGAGAAT
This sequence comes from Oenanthe javanica, assembly GCA_008931105.1. Classification (NCBI taxonomy): domain Eukaryota; kingdom Viridiplantae; phylum Streptophyta; class Magnoliopsida; order Apiales; family Apiaceae; genus Oenanthe; species Oenanthe javanica. The sequence goes on along the minus strand of QRFB01001198.1, from coordinate 16,166 downwards.
CAAGCCAAAAAATGTAGTTCTAATATTGAGGGGTTAGACCCTTTATATAGGCGCACAAGGGCCTTAGAATTAGGAGACTTGGTGGAAAGTCTCCTAGCGACAAGGTTGTTGAAACCTTTTAGGAATGAAGGTCCTCATTGGACTCTTCCCATGTTAGGGTTTCTAGATCCTTCTAGGATGAGGGTCTTCAATAGGCTTCTTGGGCCTTTATTGAGTCTTTATTAATTAATTACAAAATTAATTAATAATAAAGGCTTAATAGGCCTATGGCTTTAACAGAGCTTGTGGGCTGGACTTACAAATCCAGTTGATACTTGTATTACAAATCCAGTTGATCCTAGGATTTATTTTCCTAGTTCGTTTCAAGGGCCCAGGCTTTGGACCATACTAGGATTAATAAATGAAATAATAAATATTATATTTATTATTTTCTCAGGTCTATTTTTACCCATATCATTTGCTCCAGCGTTTGGGAAAACTTCATAAGTTTTCGTAAAAGTTTCTCAAAGGGTTTCCAGTGCCTTATTGGGCTTTTGACTCGTTTCAGTCAATTTTATCTCATCTTTTGGGCTCAGGCCTTTTCATTATCAATCCTATCAAAGAATTAATATTATATAAATTGGTCTCTAAAGGACTTTATTTCTAGCAAATTTATCAAGGATGATTTTTTTGTAGGCCTGCCCTAAATCGACCTGGATTGAGGTCGAACATGGGCTCATTTCCACCCTCAGTCAATTTGGGGGATTAAGGTCAATTTCGACCTCGATCGAGATCGAATTGGGGGACTGAGGTCGAATTCGACCTCGATTGAGATCGAATTATGCCTCAAAATACCTCGAGGTCGAATAATAATCGAGGTCGATTATGTACTTCATTTGACGTCGAAAGAGGACTTTGAGATCGAACAGGACTTCTTGGCTTGTCATTCTATCGACCTGGATCGAGGTCAATTATAACTTTAAATATACCTCCAGGTCGATTTTGGATTCGAGGTCGACTATCGACTTGAAACGAGGTTGATTTATTCTTCACTTCTCCTTCTAGCTCGATTTAGGAATGAAATCGATTTGCCTCTTGGATATGGATTTAATTCGACCTCGATTAAGGTTGAATTATTCCTAAAATTTAAATTGAGATTGATTGGAGATCGAGGTCAATTATTGACCTCATTTGAGGTCGAATTTGCTTTTAAAGTTGAGTAGGCCTTCATGGCTTTGCGTTTGGTTCGACCTCGATTGAGGTCGAGTTATGCTTCAAACTTGCATTGAGGTCGAATGATAATCAAGGTCGAGTTTCAACCTCATTTGAAGTCAAATACAATGTCAAAAGTTTAACATTCATTGTAGGCTTTATCTTCATTTCAACCTCAATTGAGATCGAATTATATTTGAGATGTACATCCAGATTGATTAGCTATCGAGGTTGATTAGCTTCTTGGCTGTGGCTTTAATTCGACCTTGATTGAGGTCAAATTATGCCTCAAATTCACCTCGAGCTCGAATGATAATCGAGTTGATTATCGACCTCATTTGAAGTCGAAAGGTGTTTTTAGATCAATTAGGCCATCTTAGCTCGGGATTCGTTTTCAACCTCGATTGAGGTCGAACTATGCCTCAAATTCACATTGAGGTTGATTGTAATCGAGGTCAATTTTTGAGCTTTTTTGAATTCGAATGCAATATCGAGGACGAGTAGGCCTTCTTAGCTTTATCTTCATTTCGACTTCGATTGAGGTCGACTTATACTTCAAATGTACATCCAAGTCGATTTCTCTTATTTTCCAATACTTGGGTGACTTTCGACTTGGTTTGAGGTCGATTAAAACCTTATTTTCCCTCCAATGTCGAAATTGTTTGGGTTTCAAAACCTGTGTTGTGTTCAGCCTAGATTGAGGTCGAATTATCCCTTATTTTATCCTCCATGTCTATTTATAATGGGCTTCATGCCTTGATATCTTTCGACTGAGATTGAGGTCGATATGAACCTCAAATGTTCACATAGATCTAAAATATTTGTCCCCAGTGATTCAAGGTGGTTGAGCCTTGCGGGGTTTGGGCCTTTTAGGCCCTCAACAATATGGGCTCTAATCAAGCCTTTTATTGAAGAATCTAATAGATTTCTGAAAATAATGGGCCTTCAAGGTTTTTGGATCATGGGCCTTTATTGATTAACTTAAGGGCTTTTATATTTATTGGGCCTTATGTGCTTTGGACTCTCTAGATTCTAGGCTTTCGAGGCTTATGGATTTCACAGGCCCAGGTTCTAGATCCTTCTAAGCTTTAGAAATCATTATACTATTTTCTTTGTAAGTCTTGGGCCTTCATTCATGGGCCTCGTTAGATAAGCCCCTTCACCGGTCATACCGGTTGAGTTACCCTTCAACGTTCCTGTGACCTAGAAACACCTGTTAAAAGGTGAATTTAAACGGTCAAGTGATAGCGAGAGGGTAATATATGAGTGTTGTGAGGGGCTTCATCTCCCACACTTCTCATTTCTCACTTCTCAAATTTCTTATACACTTGAGCTCTCGATCCTTTAAGCAAATCCAGCTTTCAATTCTCTCAAGGGTATTCACAAAGTCGAAGGATCAATGGTCGATAAGAGACTTCCCGACTGGAAGCTATGAACGCGGGGTCTGTAAAAAGTGGTAAACCCCTCTATCAAATCCCCATTTTTTCCACTTACATGTCTTTGCTAGATATGATAAATCAAAGGGGGAATGAGTATCCTAGTCAATCCCATCTAGATTCGTATAGCCGTAGCAACAAATTTTTTGACACCGAAATAGTAGTAGAATACAATCATTTGTTTAACTTCCCCCCTCGTTTCTCTATATCTTTGGTGGAGCCTGGTGACAGGACCTGCCATTGGAAACTCAATCACTTATTCGTTTACGTAGATGCCCTATTAGCGGGGCTTAGGTTCCCTATACATGAATTCATCCACACACTTTTGGCTGATGTCCAACTAAATCCTTGCCAAATCGTACCCAATGGATGGAGACTCGTCCATTTTTTTATGGTTTTGTGCTTAGAACAGAAAATCAAAATGACTGTCCCCCTCTTCCATAAAAATTTTCAATTCAAAAATTCTTCCAGCCTTTCCTTGGGTTGGGTTCACATAGCTCATAGACCCAACATACCCCATATTTTCGACAACTCTTCCATTCCCAATAACAACCTCCATTGGAAGGAGAACTTTGTTCAAATCAAACGAGAGGGGGGAGATTGGGGAACTCTCTTTAGGTCCACCTTTGGGAAAGTAGCGGATGAGAGCGTCGACTCTATTATGCTTTCAAAGGAGGAGCAGGCAGCCTATGTCAAGCTCACTCAGGTGGAAACTAAGTAAGTTTCTTGAGCTCTTCTTGATGAGTATAGGTTGAAGGTTGTGGGCCTATTGAGGGCCTCAAGTAAAGGTATATCACTTTACTTAAGTTTGCCTTCTTTTTACTTTGGACGTTTAACTATTTTGCTAATGTTCTCGTGCCTCTTTTCCAGCTGCCGCATTAATTAATGAGTCGATCATTCTACTCATGGAAGAAATAGGCTGTATGAAGCGGCTTAGGCTGATGAATGACCCAAAGCAACGGAAGGAGCCTCCAGCCGCACTCTGGGCCAACCGAGGTTGTGGCAGTGAAACTGTCAAGATGCCCTAATCCCTGGCTAACAAACCTGGTTGGGGATATAGGAAGTCAGACATCGTGGTCGGTTGCACAGATCATGCAAGGCATTGGTTCCTTCATTCTCTTACTCCTTGTGACTACAAGGACATTGTGTTGGGACGCGATGAGGAGAGCACTAAAGCTCTCGGTGCACAAGCGTTGGCCTCGGTAAGTTTCCTCAACTACTTCATTTTTATGCCCATTGCATGCACTAGTTATTTATCTTTTGACACTTACAGTTCTTTCTACTCACCCTGGTTTGTTGGCTTTTCAGTCTAATGCCTACTTTCAGGCTTTCTTGCACCATACAGAGTCGTGGAAGGCTCAGGAAGGAAAGCACAAGAAGGAGATTACGGTGGCAAATGCCAAGATCAAACACTTGGAGGAGAAGCTGGCCGAGAAAAAAGATCTTTTCAAGCAGGCTCAGGCTGAGGTGATTGAACTCCAGGCTGATAAGAATGTCATTATCGATAAATACATGGCCTCAGATGAGTATCAAGATTTGATAGAGGCTCACGATGATCTTATCTTCCTATCCAACTACACTATTGGGTGGAATGAGGCCCTGAAGGAAGTGCTAGAGAAGCATCCGTGTTTGTTCAACCCTAAGGTGGACTTCAAAAGTCCTCAGTCAGTTGAAGCTTTGAAGCGGTTGATCGAGACTCAAGAAGAAGAAACTGAGGGGGACAGTATTCCTGATATTAGGCAAAAGAGGGTTCATGAGTCTAGCCTTACTCCTTCCCCCTGTCAAGCTATCCTAGAGAAGACTGTTCCTGAGGCAACACCTCAGAAACCGATGGAGGATAGTTCTTCCGAGGAAGGAGAGTCGAGTGAAGACGGGGAAGATTCATCTTTGTATAGCGGAAAAGAGTCGTCGGAGGAGGAGGAATCGTCTAAGTAGTTTAGAATTTTACTTTTGTTATTTATGTTGGCCCAAGTGGCTTGTAAAAACATTTGGCCTTCGGGATTTTATTTATGTACTTGTGTTTTTCCACATTTTTGTCTTTTATTTTCCGGCTTTGTTTTGTTTGTTTTTTGTGTTTAACTTGAACATAAACAACAAATACTCGCGAAGCTGGTAAAAGACTTAGTGAAAATAACTAATGCTATATAAGGAGAATGGAAAACATTCCTTAGAAACTATCAAGTTTTCAAATGAAACTTAGTTATTAAAAACATGTCTTGCCTCTGAGGTTAATAAACCGACACTTGAATGTTTTTGAAAATCAAAGTTAGAAATCTAAACATAATTGATCCTTAAGTTGGCTGCATTCCAGCTTCTTGGGATTTCATCCCCTTTAAGGGTTTGGAGCTTGTATGGGCCTTGCCCTGTAATCTCCTTCACTTAGTATGGTCATTCCCAATTCGGAGCAAGATTGCCCTTGGGACTAGCTCTAGATGCCTCGATCTTTCGCAGGACCAAGTCTCCTTCGTGAAAGAACCTTTCCTTTACTCAAAGGTTATCATAGAATGAAGCTTTCTCTTGGTTTTCTACGATTCTGGCATTGGCTTCATCGCGTAGATCATCTATCAGGTCTAGAGCTAACTTCATGCCCTCCTCATTGGTGTCGATCTGAAACTCTTGCAATCTCAGTGATGTTTGAGTAATTTCGACGGGCACCACTGTCTCAGCCCCGTAGGCTAGTTAAAATGGTGTTGCCCCTGTTGAAGCCTTACAAGTAGTTTAGTATGCCCACAATATTGGGAGTAGCTCGTCAACCCAAGTTCCCTGGGAGCGCTCAATCCTCTTTTTAAGTCCGTCTAAGATAATTCTGTTGGCAACTTCAGCTTGCCCATTTTATTGTGGATGAGCTACTGAAGTGAAGCGTAGTTCATTGTTGTAGTTTCCACAGTACTCTATGAAGTCCTTGTTATTAATCTGAGTTCCATTGTCCGTCACCAGGATTCGGGGTAACCCATACCTGCATATAACATTCTCCTAGAAGAATTGAGTTACATTTTTAGTATCAATCTTGGCCAGGGGTTTCGCTTCTATCTACTTAGTGAAGTAGTCGATGACGATAATGAGAAACTTCCTCTGTGCGCTGGCCATAGGAAATGGGCCTAAGATATCCATTACCCACATGGCAAAGAGGAGTGGAGAGTTGATGGATGTCAGCATCTTAGGGGGCTGCCTAACGATGGGTGCAAATCTTTGACAGCGATCACATTTCTTAACATAAGCCGTTGCATCTTTAAGCATCTCAGGCTAGTAAAATCTCAGTCTCACGACTTTATGAGCAAGATCCCTGCTTCCAAGGTGCTGGCCACATATACCTTCATGAACTTCCTTCAGGGCTGCTTCAGCCTCATGGGGTCTCAGATACCTTAAGTAAGGTATTACGTATGATTTCTTATTAAGTATTCCTTCTATGAGGGCATAATTCAAGGCCCTCACTTATAGCTTGCGTGCCTCCATGGGGACAGCTGGTGTCTTCCCCGTTTCTAAGTAGAACTTGATGGGATCCATCCAACATGCTTCAGCCTAATCGTGGTTACTAACCTAGCATCAATGTTTGGGGTCTTCAAGACCTGAAAATAAACACTACCAGAGTAACTCTCAATCTCTGATGATGCAAATTTAGACAAGGAATCAGCCTTCATATTCTCTTCTCTCGGAATATATTTAAAGTGGCATTCTTTAAACTGCGTGGGTTGAGCTTTAACAATTCTCAAATATTTTACCAAAGTCTCTTTTCGGGCCTCAAACTCCCCATTTACTTGAGAGATTACTAGCCTTGAATCGGCACATACCTTCAAGTTCTTCACCCTCAGGATTCTGGCCAGGCCAAGCCCAACTATCAAAGCTTCATATTATGCCTCGTTGTTTGTAGTTGGGAAATCCAACTTAATTGCATACTCGACAACAAACCCATCCGGGCTTTGCAAAACTAAGCCAGCTCCGCTAGTGTTCGTTTTTGAAGCTCTGTCCAAAAGGAGTATCCAATATTCTTTGAGTTCTTCCTCTTTTTCCTTATCTCCAGTTTCTTTATTCTCTTCTTGCCCCCCGACTTCTTGGTTGGGGATGGTACATTCAACTAGTCAACTAGAGCTTGAGCCTTGATGGCCGTTCTTGGCTTGTATTTGATTTCGAACTCTCCAAGCTCAATAGCCCATTTGATTAGCCTCTCACTGGCCTTGGGGCTGTGCAGTATGCTTCTTAGGGGATGGTCTGTCAAGACTTCAATAACATGTGCCTGGAAATATGGGCGTAGCTTTCTCGAAGCCATTATCAATGTTAAGGCAAACTTCTCAACCCTTGAGTAGTTCAGCTCTGCTCCATGGAGAATTTTGCTAACATAATAAATGGATTTCTGAACCTTTGCTTCCTCTTTCACAAGGACAACACTAAAGGCTGAGATAGAGACAACAAGGTACAAGTATAGCACTTCTTCAAGTTTTGGTTTAGCAAGCAAGGGTGGCTCAGCCATATATTTCTTTAGATTTTCAAAAGCTGCTTGAATCTCGTCATTCCATTAAAAGTTCTTGACCTTCTTGAGGGCCTTGAAGAATAGTAGACACTTTTCTCCAGACTTGGATTTGAAGCGCCCCAGGGCTGCTATCCTTCCTGTGAGCTTTTGACATCTTTTACTATCTTGGGGGGTTCCATGTCTAAGATTTCTTGAAACTTATCGGGATTGGCCTCAATGCCTCTTTTGGAGACCATCAGGCCTAGAAATTTTCCAGATCCTATACCAAAGGTACACTTGGTCGGGTTTAACATCATCTTGTGGGTTCTCAGAACTTCAAATGCCTCTTTCATGTGTTCAAAATGATCGGCCTTGTCTAGGCTTTTGACTAAAATGTCATCAACATAGACTTTCACGGTCTTACAGATGAGGTGCTTGAAAATTTTATTCACAAGCCTTTGATATGTGGTTCCTGCATTCTTAATCCCAAAATCCATAACCAGATAATAAAAAACACCAAAGTCAGTGATGAATGATACCTTAAGGATGTCATCGGGGTACATTTTTATCTGGTTGTAGCCACTAAATCCATCCATAAAACTAAGCATTTCGTGCCCAGCTGTGGCATCTATCAACGTGTCTATCCTTGGCAATGGGAAACAGTCCATAAGACAGACATCATTCAAATCTGTGAAGTCCACACATATTCTCCACTTTCCATTGCTCTTCCTGACCATTATAGGGTTAGCCGACCACTTAGAAAATTGAATTTCTTCAATAAATACGGCTTCCAACAACTTCTATACTTCTTCCTTAATGGCCTCTTGTCTTTCAGGAACAAAACTTCTTTTCTTCTATTTGACTGATGTCCTTCTAGGATTCACATTCAATTGATGCGTTATAAGCTTGGGGTCTATCACTGGCATGTCGGCTATTGTCCAAGCAAAGACATCTCTGTTATCTTGCAAGAATTTAACCTGCTGTTGTTTCAGGTCCTTGGGGAGCGAAGCCCTCACATATGTCACCTTCTCGTGATCTAGAGGATCCAGAGGAGCAGGCTCGAAGTCATCTACGGGCTTACCCCTTCTTTCTTCTCGATCCCTGACATCCATTCTTCGATAGGGAGAACCTGCTCCCTAGTGCCACTAGGCTTTAAGGCGGCCACATAACAGCTCCTGATCATTTTATGATCTCCTCTCTCTTCTTCCACTCCATTCCTAGTCGGGAATTTCAGCTTCAGATGGTACGTAGAGGCTATCGCCTTGAAAGAATGGAGCTCAGTCCTCCCAAAGATCGCATTGTAGGTGGTGCTTGCCTTGATAACTAGGAAATTCAGCATTTGAGTAGACTATCGAGGTTCTTCGCCCATAGTCATGGGCAATTGTATAATTCCCTATATCCGAGATTCCACTCCATTGAAACCATAGATATGCATGTTGGAGGGGGAGTTGCGAATCGTTATATCCCATTTTTATAAAAGCGTCATAAAATAGGATTTCTACGGACGATCCACTGTCTACTAAGACTCTTTTCACATGAGAGTTTCCTGTGACAGGGGTTATTACCAAGGGATCATCGTGGGGGAACCTTACCCCTTCCAAGTTAGAATCATCAAACGACAAAGAGACCTCAACCCTTGCTCTCTTAGGAGGCTCTCCTACGATGATCATTGCATCTCGGGCATATGCCTTCCTGGAGTTTCGGGAGTTACCTGCAGCGGTTGGTCCCCCTGAAATCACATTGATCACAGGCCCTCGGGGCTGATTGTTCCTGTCTTTGGGGTCTGAGTCCCTTCGTTTGTCATTGTGACTTCTATCATGTCTAGCACCTTCCTTGGTATACTTTTCTAACTTTCCTCTTCTAATCAGAAACTCTATCTCATATTTTAACTGTCGGCAATCATTAGTGTCATGTCCCACATCCCTATGGAACCGGCAGTACGCGTTTTTATTTCTTTTCTCAGGATCAGTCCTTAGTGGCTTCGGCCATCGAAGGTCTTTGCCCTTCTCAATATCCATTAGTATTTGGATACGAGCGGTGTTTAGCCTTGCATACTCGACGAACCTGGATCCTCCTTTCTTTTTGGAGTCATTAACATCATCATTCTTTGCATACTTGGTATCGACAGTATACTCAGTATCGCTAGGTCGCTTCTTAGAGTTGGTGCTTGAGGCTTGAAACCCTTGGGCTTTCCTCATACTTTCCTCAGCCTTGATATACTTTCCAACTCTCTCCTGGAGCTCATTCATACTCTTAGGGACCCTCTTGGCTAATGATCTCCAGACACTTGACGGGGTCGTTGATGGGCTGCAGCAGCAGTGCATTAGAGAAGGTGAGAACATGATTTGAGGGATCTCCCGTTCCATCATAGGCCTTAATTATAGGCATATTGAACTTTCTTGATATCCTCTCATTCATAATATCCTCTGTGAAGGGGGAGTGGGATCATCAGGATCCCCAAGTGGCAGTAAGTCTTGGGGGTCAGCCCTAACATGACTTGTCCTTGTTCGCCTCCTGGTTGGGGGCTCATCCAAATCTATCACAGGCGCGTTTCTTATCGACCCTCCTGCCCCCTCAATTCTGGGGCGATGCTACATTACTAGTGCCCTTTCCAGGTCTTTCCTTAGTCGCTGGGCTTCAGCTTCATGAACACTTATCCTTTCCTGAAGATTCACGGAATCAGTATCTTGAGGCCCTCGGGGCTGTGTACTCCTTCCTCCAAGGGGCTCCTTACCGGGTCGCCTCCTTCGGGGGTTAACATCCTCGTCAGACGACTTCTCGTCATCAGTAGAGTAAGGTCTAGAGAAGTCCCGACTCCTTCGTTGCGAGGTATAGTGGGGTAACAGCCCTTACTCATAAGGGGGTTTGTAGTTTCTCAGGAGCCCATAGCGAGGGTCGGGTGTTATAGCAGACGAGATCTGTAAAGTAGGAGGAGCAATAAAAGTTGTATGAAGGGGTGGAATTACCTAGAGTGGAGAAACTGAAGCATAGATGGATACATCGGGGTTGGAAGGATGAACAATGACGCTTAGGGGTCTGGTACGCCGGATACTTGCTTCAGGGTCGTCAGTGGAGGTGGTGGGAATAATGGTGTCAGGGACCTCTCCCTCGAGGGTGCTCGCAATACTTCATGTTCTTGCCATGGCTGTTATCCGATTCCCATAGACGGCGCCAAATGTTATGGATTAAAAATTAGGTCTATTTAATATGTAATTAATGCTAGGGTTTGAGAGAGTTTCGAGCTTTAATGGCTGCACTAATGTTTCGTGACTAACTCAGGTCCTCGTTAACTGCCTACGTATCTCAATGGGTGTGAGAATCAATCCAAAAAATGTAGTTCTAATATTGAGGGGTTAGGCCCTTTATATAGGCACAGGGCCTTAGAATTAGATTAGAATTAGTAGACTTGGTGGCAAGTCTCCTAGCGACAAGGTTGTTGAAACCTTTTAGGAATGATGGTCCTCATTGGACTCTTCCTACGTTAGGGTTTCTAGATCCTTCTAGGATGAGGGCCTTCAACAGGCTTCTTGGGCCTTTACTGAGCCTTTATTAATGAATTATAAAATTAGTTAATAATAAAGGCTTAATGGGCATATGGCTTTAACAGAGCTTGTGGGCTGGACTTACAAATCCAGTTGATCCTTGGATTACAAATCCAGTTGATCCTAGGATTTATTTTCCTAGTTCGTTTCAAGGGCTCAGGCCTTTGGACCATACTAGGTCTAATAAATGAAATAATAAATGTTATATTTATTATTTTCTAAGGGCTATTTTTACCCATATTAGATGGCTTAAGGCAAACACCTGGATCATTGTATAGTCGTATCGACAAATACTTTCGGGATCATGGTTTTATGAAATGTTTAGCTGACCATGCTCTTTATGTTAAAAATGATAAAAAAAAATGGAGGTTTTATGCTTGTATGTTTGTATGTAGATGATATGATATTGTTGGTCCCTGATATTGTAGAAGGGGGGTTGAATACAATATCTAATAAAATTCATGAAATTGGATTAAGAATAAAAAGTTAATTATAATCCTGAAATATTAATAGGTGAAATACTGATCAAGTAGAATATTTGATTTTAACTTGAAAAGTATTACAGAATTAATATAGTGAATAGTGTTTATATCTGATAAATTGTCCAGAGTGATTTTGACATGACTTGTTCTGGTTTAACAATTTATATTCCAAACTAAGCACAGAAATCTGTGAATATTACAATGCATACAAATTTCTGAATTTGAATGTTTGAATGACAACTGAAAAATGAAGACCATCTCATCATATTTATAGAGGAGGAAAGCCAGCATGACTCATCCTAGTATGACCTTTTTCAATTAAATTTAACCCTTGTATGACTCATGAAAAGGCTGGGCAAGACTCATAATGGTCGGTATGACTCATTTCTAGACTTCAGTATGACTCACTGTGAATTGCTCGGTATGACTCATAAATTCTGCTCGGTATGACTCATAAATTCTGCTCGGTATGACTCATTGTTCTGCTCGGTATGACTCATAATTCTGCTCGGTATGACTCATAATTCTGCTCGGTATGACTCATTGTGAGTCATATGAATCATTTCTTTTTTTAGTAAATCAACTCTACTTAATTTAATTAATTAATTTATTAATTAAATTAAATTCAGACTTGAATTAATTTAATAAAATAAATTAAATAATTAACTTAATTTTAATTGTAGAATTAAAATACTATTAAGTCTTTTGTTCAACTCTTTAGTCCGTCTTTTGTCATGGAACCACTTCAGCTTGATGTTGAATATTTATTAATTAAAGTTGACACACAAATGTACTGTCTGGTTCATTTGTGTCATACTTTAAATAAATATTCTTCATGTCTTTTAACATTTTAGTATAGTGGCCTTCTGTCTTTGCTTAGCTTTTCTGTCTTCTTTTTCTGTTCATCTTCTTCTGGAATCTTCGTGTAGTAATCACTCAAAATCTTCTGAATCTTCTGAATCCTTTTGAATTTACTACTTGATTATTTTCCACTGACGCTTGAACATATTAATGAACTTCTTCAGTGTTGAGTAGCAGGTTCAACTGAGTACTTCTGATTCTTTTGATTCTCAGTGACTAGTTGACTGTCTTTGCCTTGATTCCTGTTAGATATTTATTATTTATCACTGTTTCTAGATTGAGTTGAGTTGTCATCTAATTATTACAAATAGGCCTAATCATATGCCTTTCAATCTCCCCCTATTTGTTGTTAAACATTTAACATACAAATTCCTAGAGGATAACTCAACTAACAACTAAGAACATAAATATGACATGTAAGAGCTTGTAAATAATAAACAAAAGTTCTGGTTTTATATTTAACAATTTTCCAGATTCATACTTAAAAGATAAATACAAGATAGTTGTTCCTCTAGTACTGAACAAATATAACATAGTTTCTATCTTGGCCTATCTAAGACTTCAGTCTTCAGTGGTATCCAATTCACCTTCTTCTAGATTAGAACTCTTGTGCACAGGTGTTCTGGGTACCTCTTCAGTTTCAGTCGGAGTTGCGGTTGACTCTCCATACAATCTTCTCTGTTGAGCCTTTGCTAGCTGAAACATGACTTCCTCTTCAATAGGATCTACTGTTTCTTTTTGTACATCATAAGGCTGTGTGGAATCTATCTTTGGCATTTGCCTGATGTAGGATTTGATGTTTCTGGATAAACAGTAGTTCCTTATTTTCTGTGCAGCATCTAGCTTGGCTTGTGACCTGAATCCTTTTGATCTCAGCATCCTTTCAACTTGGATCATATACCTCACCGTGTAGCCCTTAAATGACTCCTCATCTAGCTTCATGATTTGATACAACTTGTTTGAGAAAAATCTCACTTCATGAGGATCATATAAGATCTGAGGACTAGCCGCTGTTGCTATTTCTCTGAGTCTGTCCCTGAGTAGTTCATTTTCTTCTGAGCTTCTCTTTACTTTGTTTAACAGAACCCATATCACTGATAGTGATCTCTTTCGGAAGAATTCCAAAGATACTCTGATTGTCCCATTCCTGTGAGTGTAGACTAGTAGTTGCCAGTCTTCAAGAATGTGATCCACTACAACAGTGATATAATCAACTTCTTCCTTTAATGCCTTCATGAAGTTATCCAGATTATTATTTGAATCTTCAAGACTTTTGATAACTGAAAGCATTTGTCTGTCTTCAAAGGGACCTTGCTGAATTTTGTCTAGGACTTTCCTTGCTGCATCCCATCTGTCCCCTATCTTCATCTCAATATCGTCCTTCTTCTTCTTTACTGCTAAGGCCCAAAGCTTCTGTTTTTCTAAGCTTGCCTCTCTTTCA
>QRFB01001197.1:31014-69535 GCA_008931105.1 Oenanthe javanica | reverse complement strand
AGATCGTGAGACGTTCTTGAAGGTGCTCGTGTGGATACCATAGAGGTGTTTTCAAGAGGAAGACACAAGTCGTGAAAGCTAGGATCTCCGTTGAGTTCGTAGTAGTCAAGACCAAACAAAGGTATGATTCCGTTTCACAATAATCAGTCCATGATTATACATGATCCTGCGTTAGGGTTCCGAAATTTTTGTTATATTTACGTTTAATCCGCTGCGTTTTATGCCTCGAAACCCAACAGAACAAAGCTTTCAAACCTAGAGGACAAAGCTCCAGGTTCAACAAGCCAACTATTTCAAAACCTGGAGGAAGTGACAAAGGTGGATACAAAACAGGTATGGTGGATAGATCCAAGATAAGGTATTACAACTGCAGTAAAATGAGACATTTTGCAACAGAATGCAAGAAGCCAAAACAAGTGAGAAGAAATGACAATGATTATGAGGAACTCAAAGAAAAATATGAAGCCTTGATTAAAAAGCAACAAGGAAGGGCTTTTATGGCTGAAGGAAAGTGTTGGGAAGACTCTGATGATGAAGAGGAAGAATAATATGGAAATCTTGCTCTCATGGAAAACTCTGGAGAAGGTTCATCCACTTCATCAAATCAGGTACCCATTCTTACTGATGTTGATATGACTATATCTCAGTATAAGAAAACTGTTGAGAGTTTAAGTTATAAAATTTTCAATATTTATACAAGCATGTTAGCTGCTAATGAGGAGATAGTCAAACTGTCTAGTGCTAATGAGTCATTGAGAATTAAAAATCGTGAACTAGAACTTAAACATAATGCTTTTGAGTCCTTACAACAGGAAAATGAGATTCTTAAAAATAAGGTAATTTGTGCTTCCCAGATTGAGGAATTTCTCAGAAAACATATTTCTGATAATGAACTAAAAATCAAGGCCTACAAGAATTCTTCTTCCCTGCTAAAATTATACTATGATGATAATACTGAAAATCAAAAGGTATGTATGGGTTTTAACTATGAGAAGAAAAATGGAAAGAAACATGTTGTAGAGGAAGATATCAAACATACTGTCAAACCTTCCATTCTAAAGAAAGTTAAGAATCCCATGTTCAAAAAGGCAGAATTCGAATTTTATGAGGAAGCATTAGTGATTAAATAAGAGATAGATGATGAGGACAATGAAGCTGTCATTAAGTCCCTTAAGGCAAAAGATACTGTTAAAATTCCCAAGATAGTTAGTTTTTACCTTGACAGTAACTTGTGTTTAAAAGATGCTGTCAACACTGGCAAGACAGTAAGTTCATAAGCTGCTGTCAAGACTGTGAGATCCAAACTTATTGTCAAGATAACTCCATCTAAACCTACTGTCAACACCAGCATGACAGTAACTTCTAAACATACTGTCATGAAGACCAAGAAGAACATAAATGAAAAACTAGGAATAAACAAGAAGAACAATTATGATTATATTCCTAATGCTCCTAGAAAGTTGTGCAACAATTGTGGGTCTTCTAGTCATCTAACTCATGTTTGCAATAAGAACAAGTCCAATGTCAAGAATGCTACCTCTAATAATGGAAATTTACACAGCATGCCTTTAAAGAACAAACAAGTAACTCACTGTGGTGACATTGATTGTATTTCATGTAAAATGAACTTGATGAGTATTTGCTTTAACATGCCTTTTGCTAATAATCAAGAATGCCTGCATAAGAATGCTAAAACTGAAAAGGCAAGGACTACAAGTCCTCCTAAAGTTAGGATGGACTAGCCACCCAAAACAAAGATATCAAACATTTAATCAAAATAGAATGGGTAGCTACAGGAGTCATACTAAAAGCAAAAGAAAGAATTTCAATTGATCCAACTTCAAACTGTGAACAAGCTAAGCCAGATGGACCCAATGTGAATTGGGTACCAAAAGCAACTTGAGATATTTTGCTTTGCAGGGCAACATGAAAAATAAAAGAATCATGTGGATCAGTGATAGTGGATGCTCAGGACACATGACAGGTTATAAAGCCCTGCTATCACAGTTCAAGGAAATGGATGACCCTTATGTAACCTTTGGTGACAACAATATTGGTTTCACAATGGGATATGGCATATTAGAAGTTGGAAATTTGAAAATTGAGAAAATTGCTCTAGTAAATGGATTGAAGCACAATTTGTTGAGTGTCACTCAATTTTGTGAAAGAGGTTTCAAAGTTGGTTTTGATCAAGATAGATGTTCCATTGTTAATAAGAAGACAGGAGAAGAAGCTCTTCAAGGAGAAAGAAAAGGAAGCCTCTACATAGCTGACTTGGATTCTGTAAGGAAAGACAAAGTCTACTACTTTTACAGTAAGGCTTCTCCATCTGAAAGTTGGTTGTGACACAAGAAGCTTTCTCATTTGAACTTCAAAGTAATGAATCATCTAATGAAGAGAGAATCGGTGAAAGGGCTGCCTCAACTTGAATTCTGTCAAGAAGGATTGTGTGAGGATTGCTAGAAATGGAAGCTAAGGAGAGCTACTCACAAAAGTACTCTTAGTGGTTCAATCAATGAGGCATTTCAACAAATTCACATGGACTTATTTGGTCCTGTGAATGTGCAATCACTGGCAAGAAAAAGATATGCCTTAGTAATGGTTGATGATTTCTCAAGATACACTTGGGTAAGATTTCTAGCATCCAAGGATGAAGTTGCACAAGAGATCATTGATTTGGTAAGGGTTCTTGACAAGAATCCCAAGTACAAAGTGCAGACCTTGAGAAGTGACAATGGTACTGAGTTCAAAAACAGTATCATGAATGATTTCTGCAAAGACAATGGTATCACTCAACAATTCTCTGCACTAAGGACACCTCAACAAAATGGTGTTGTGGAAAGGAAAAACAGGACTCTTATTGAGACTGCAAGAGCAATGTTGAGTGAAGCAAAACTTCCTACCTATTTATGGGGTGAATAATCAATACAGCCTGTTATACTCAAAACAGGACTGTAGTGAACAAGGCCTATGGAAAGACACCTTATGAATTACTCACAGGAAAGAAACTAACTGTCAACTACTTTCATGTCTTTGGAAGCAAGTGCTACTTCATGAAAGATTCAATTGAGATCAAAGGAAAATTTGATACTAAATCACTTGAAGGAATCTTCATGGGGTATGGTATTGACAGGACTGCATATAGAGTCTACATCATTGATCACAAGACTGTGGAGGAGAGTGTAAATGTCACCTTTGATGAAACTAAATTTCCTGGAATTGAAGAAAGTTAAGAAATAGAATCTTTAGCTTTTGAAAATCAAGGTTATCTAGAAGAGATTGATGAGTATTCACCGAGAGTTGATCACACAATTTCTGGTCCAACAATGGTTCATAACCAATCTGGAGAAAATGAAGGAACTGCTCAAACAACTGATTTTTATGGAAATGTTTCAATGAATAGTGGACTTGAAGAAATTGATGATGTCAACAGTGCAAGAGCAAAAGATGTTGTCAATCAACAAGGTGTTGAAGACTCTAGTGATTCTCTAAGAGGAACAAAATGGAACAGAGATCACACTAATGATTTAATCATTGGTGATCCAGGAACTGGAGTCAAAACAAGAAGAAATGTTGCTAATGAATGCATGTACTCTTGTTTCCTTACTCAAACTGAACCCAAAACTCTAGAAGAAGCTTTGGTTGATCCAGATTGGATTAATGCCATGCAAGAAGAGCTTAATTAATTTGAAAGAAGCTGTGTTTCGGAATTGGTGCCTAGACCAAAGAACAAATCAATAATAGGCACCAAATAGGTTTATAGGAACAAGATGAATGATTGTGGTATTGTCACAAGAAACAAAGCACGGCTGGTGGCGAAGGATTACTATCAATAGAAAGGGATTGATTATGAAGAAACATTTGCTCCTGTTGTCAGACTTGAGGCAATAAGAATCTTTTTGGTTTTTGCTGCATTCAACAACTTCAAGGTTTTTCAAATGGATGTTAAGAGTGCTTTCCTTAATGGATAGTTAGAAGAAGAAGTGTATGTTGAATAACCCCAACGCTTTGAAGATCCAAAGATGAAGAACTTTGTGTACAGACTACTCAAGGCATTGTATGGTCTAAAGCAAGCACCAAGGGCTTGGTATGATACTCTTTCCAAGTTTCTTCTTGATAATAACTTTACAAGAGGGATTGTGGATAAAACTCTTTTCTAAAAAAAGCATGGAAAGGATATCATTCTAGTTCAAGTATATGTTGATGAAATTATCTTTGGTTCAACAAATGAAAATCTATGCAAGAAATTCTCTGAGTTGATGTAGAACAAATATGAGATAAGTATAATGGGTGAATTGGTATTCTTTCTTGGACTTCAAGTCTGTAAAGCATAATGTAACGTAATATGTAATAGTGATAACAATAACTCAACTAAGAAACAAAGACAAATAAATAATACTAATATGCAGCACAAGAATCCAGAAGGACATATAAACAGGAATCATACATACATCATTGCAGAGCATTCAAGATGAAAGGTTTACTAAACGACAGGGAGAGAAGTTCATTAATATGTTCAGGCCTCAGCAACAAATAAGTGTTCAGAAGATTTCAGACTAAAGACGGTGTAATGATTTAAGTATAGATGTCAAAGGATTTTAGTGATCAGAAGCAATGCAACAGTCCAAAGTTAATCAGCTAAAACAGAATAGAAGTCAAAGGAATTCAATTCAGTGTTAGTCGTTTGTGAACCAGACCAGTGCACTAAGCGTCAGCACAACAAGAAAAGAATTGTCTTGGTTAATCAGAAGAAAATCAGCTGATCAAGCTAGAAGAGTGAAAACCAAGTGGTAATTACTTCAAGCATTTCAAGAAAATGACCAAGGCAAGTATTAATACATTTGGTGGTTCATACACAGTTGAATCAGTGTGTGAAGCGCAACAAACTTCACTTAGGCGCAACAAAACCAAGTTCAAAGCTAAGGGAAGACTAAGTGAAGAGTTTGTGGCACCTGCACAAGGGAATGGGAGTGCAGGCGCAATAAAAAAAAGGGTGTGGTGCAACATAAACAAGTGAGACGCAACAAAACTTGTATAGAAGATTTTGTGGCGCCTACAAACTGCATCTAGTGTGCAGGTGCAACAAAATGACAACAAGCGCAACAAAACAATTGTGATATGTTTCTAAATCATTAGTGGCGCCTATACAAGGAAACAATTGTATAGGCGCAACTAACCTTAATACTAGGCCCAACAAAAAGCAACTAGAGGCGCAACAAATATATCAAGGCGCAACAAACCATTTTAGTGGCGCCTACACACCACCAACACTCTACAGGCGCAACAAAGGACTTATACATTGTTGAAATCAATTTCCAAAAAGACTACAAAATATATATGGGTGAAATCAATTTAGACAGTAGTGATTCATTCATCTTCAACACAAAAGACATACAGACGGGAGCTTCATTAAAGACGAACATTAAACTCACCCAACTGTATATCTGTTGTAATATTGATTGAACCCATTGAAGCTAATCATTCTAATTAGAAGTGTAGCACTCAGAAATTTAATAATATATCTTTATTTCCCTGAATCTTTGTGTTTCAATAACTTTCATTTTCATATCTCAAAAACACAAACACTTAATCCGTAATTAAATGAAAAATCTACCATATTGTTGGTCCCTGATAATGTAGAAGGGGGGTTGAATACAATATCTATTAATTATCGCGGAATATTGGAGNTACTTAATTTAATTAATTAATTTATGAATTAAATTAAATTCAGACTTGAATTAATTTAATAAAATAAATTAAATAATTAACTTAATTTTAATTGTAGAATTAAAATACTATTAAGTCTTTTGTTCAACTCTTTAGTCCGTCTTTTGTCATGGAACCACTTCAGCTTGATGTTGAATATTTATTAATTAAAGTTGACACACAAATGTACTGTCTGGTTCATTTGTGTCATACTTTAAATAAATATTCTTCATGTCTTTTAACATTTTAGTATAGTGGCCTTTTGTCTTTGCTTAGCTTTTCTGTCTTCTTTTTCTGTTCATCTTCTTCTGGAATCTTCGTGTAGTAATCACTCAAAATCTTCTGAATCTTCTGAATCCTTTTGAATTTACTACTTGATTATTTTCCACTGACGCTTGAACATATTAATGAACTTCTTCAGTGTTGAGTAGCAGGTTCAACTGAGTACTTCTGATTCTTTTGATTCTCAGTGACTAGTTGATTGTCTTTGCCTTGATTCCTGTTAAATATTTATTATTTATCACTGTTTCTAGATTGAGTTGAGTTGTCATCTAATTATTACAAATAGGCCTAATCATATGCCTTTCACATATTATATTCGACCCCCCTTCTATGATGATTTTGGACCTAACAAAGTCTATCAAAAAGAAGATGGAATATTTATTTACCAAACTAAGTATGTTAAAGATCTCTTGAAAAGATTTGATATGGAAGACTCATCTCCTGTAAAATCTCCAATCTCAACAGCAACTCAACTTGACAAGGATCCAAAAGGAAAGAAGGTAGACAACAAAATGTATAGACGAATGATTAGCTCTCTCCTCTACCTAACAGCTAGCATGTCTGACATCATGTTTGCAACAGGGTTGTGTGCAAGGTTTCAGTCTGATCCAAAGGAGTCACATTTAATGGCAGTAAAATGAATTCTTAGATATGTGAAAGGCACTCAAAATTTAGGCCTTTAGTATCCTAAAGAATCTGGTTTTGACTTGGTTGGATATTCATATTCAGACTATGTTAGTTACAGAATAGACAGAAAGAGTACAACAGGAAGATGTCAATTTTTGGGAGAAAGATTGGTCTCATGGTTTAGCAAGAAGCAGCATTCAATGTCAAATTCAACTGCAGAGGCTGAATACATTGCAGCTGGTAGTTGCTGTGCTCAGTTACTTTGGATGAGGAATCAGCTATTGGATTATGGGTTGACTCTGCAAGGAATTCTTATCTTTTATGACAACACTAGTGCCATAGCAATTTCTGAGAATCCTGTTCAACATTCCAAAACTAAGCACATTGACATCAGACACCATTTCATTAGAGAGCATGTGGAGGAAGGCACAATCAAGCTAATCTATGTGCCCACAGAGAAACAACTTGCAGATATTTTCACAAAACCATTGGATGAAAAGACATTCAACAGGCTAGTGAGTGAATTGGGTATTTTAAATTTAACATGTTAATGTAATTCTGCTTAGTTGATAAAAAATTTAGTTAACTGAATTTTACTGTGAATTAATAGCCTCTAAAGGTGTTTTTATTTTTGTCATAGTGGAAACACTTGATAATATTTTACTGAGAGGTTAACTAATTTATTTTTAAGTAATTTAATTCATATGAGGTTAATAAAAAGTACTGTCAAGGTTCTTGACAGTATGTTTTATCCATACTGTCATATGGTAATAAGTTACTGTCAAAATCTGTAAAACCTACTATCATATGATTGAAAAGTCTTGACAGTATAGTTCGCGGGACTGAAACTTACTGTCAAATCTTGTGAAACTTACTATCAAAAGACTGAGAAATCTTGACAGCATGTTATACGGGACTGAAACATACTGTCAAATTCTGAAACTTACTGTCAGTATTCTTTGACATTATATTTTTCTAAAATCCCTGCATAACATACTGTCAACAGTTAATATTAAGGTTATTCATTTCTTATATATTATTTAACCGTTAATGTTACTGTCAAGAGTGTTTGTGATTTCTAGCGCATGAGTTACTGTCAAGGAATGGAACTAGAAGACAACTGTCACTTAAAATTATTTAAAATTCCTTCTTGACAGTTTCTTTTTCACATCATATATAAACACAGCTAAAATTTCTCTCACTCTTCACTTTACTTTATTTCTCTCTTAACTTCATTACTCTCTAACGCCTTAAAAACCCTCTAGTTTCTCTACAACTTCTTCTCTAAACCGTTCTTAAATTCTTAATCTTCAAATTCTTAACCATGTCTGGACCACAAATCATATGTTCTCATGCCCAAACCAACTTCACCACCATGGCTTCAGTAGGTGAAGCTGGAGAAGCCTTCAAACCGTTTGTTAGCTTCATGAACAACTCGTACCTGTCATTTGCTCTCAACAACAGTCCAATGCTAGAAATACCAAGGTCATCACAGTTGTGGACCTCTGCAACGTGTGAGGGGGAGCAGGACTCAAGCACCATCAAGTTTCAAATCAATGGGCTCTCCTACACCATTGATTCAACCCATATCAATACTACTCTCCATACTGAAGTTGAGAAGGATGCTCCCTTTTAGGAACCTGCAAGTGAAGAACAACTATCCAAGTTCTTCAAAATGATTAGGTATACTGGACCCAAGACAAATCCTGACGGTGATGAATGGTACCCTTCTGGAGGCATGGACAGAAAATATATGAACAAAGAATGGAGCATGATGCTAGATGTTGTTTCAAGATCCATGTCTAGCAAGACCAGTGGCTGGAATGATGTGTCAGCCTACATCAGGAGGATTATGCATTCCATGGTGCACAACTACAGAATCGATATTGGAAAACTCCTGATGCCATTATTCAAACGGGTGATTGGCAAGAAAGAAATAAGGAAACCGATAATTTACTATCCTAGATTTTTTATGCCCATCATTAACTCTGTTGTAGGCATAATTAATTTAGATAGTGTTCAATGCATGGAGTCCCCAATTTTAAAGAAAAACACTCATTCTATGTTAGCCAATAAACCTCTTAACATAAAATTGAGTTTGTTTATAAATGATTTCATGCTTTCTATTATAAATAGATTAAATTTAAAAATTGTTGGGGACTACAATATATTTTCCTTGAGTGATGAGAATGGGGTTGACCTCTCCATTCCTAACCCACACTCTAAACCATTTGAATGAGCCCGACCTTCTAGAGTCTCAAAATCTGTTAGCCAAGGATCTGGTTCCTCTCAAAAGGACCACGCTCCTAAAAGGAGGAAAATCAATAACCATAGGCTAGAAACCATTCCACGGGTAGGTGGTAAAACTGTACAAGTTACAACAAATAAGGATGGTAGTATGATCACAGAACCCACAGAGGGCCCTAGTGAGCCTAGGAGAAAGAAGGCAAGGGTATCAACCTCTGTTAGCCAGGGTGTGTCCTCTCAAAAGGGCACATCTCTTAAAAGGGATCAATACATCTCTCTGGATGTCTCCTCTCAACAGGGGGCATCTATTGAAATTAGACTGTCTCCCATGGCAATCTGTAAAGAGTCTGCACAACAGGTTGATCACACTCAACCTGAGCCCACACTTGAAGATACTCACACAATAGGGCTAGAAAATATGGAACACAGCTCATTCAATTATGGTGCATCATATTTTGCCACAATTGAAGAATAAAATATTGATGCACTATTCCAAAAATTGGATGAGACTGATCATAGCAATCCACAAGAACCTTCTACTCAAAGGGTGGAAGAGATTGTTGTCACAACCTTTGTAGCTGTTAATGACACAGTTGCTGTCAATCCTCATGACAGTAACTTTTCAACAGATGTTGTCAACTCATCAAAAGTTGTTGACAATCCTTATGACAGTAACTCCTCAAAAGATGTTGTCAACATTTCAATTCCAGACAACAACTCTCCCAAGGTTGTAACTTCTCAAATAGATGATGATGACTCTGCTCTCATTTCCACAATCCTCAAGGTAAAATCTAAATCTATTGTGCAAGATGTACTTGCTCAGTCTCTTGCACCTAGGATGAGTGAGGATGTGAAAAGAAAAAAAAAGGATAAAAGAAAAGAGAAGTGAGAATAAAAATGAGGGGCTGAGTAAGGCCAATTGAAAAAGAAAAATGTGGGAGCCAAAATTTCTAAGGCACTAGGCCTTGAGAGTGAGTTGGTGAGGAGTGATGAGATCACTCAGAAAAAATAAGAGAGTTTGAGAACCACAACAGTCTCCAACTCCTCCAAACAAGCTGATGAAAGGTTAAAATCACTTTCACATAAAGTTTCCAAGCTCTCAAAGAATCTAGACACTGTTGGCAGAAATCAAGTGAAGTTGATCAACAAGATGGTCAGTTTGGAGCAAACTATGAATGATGGATTCAAGGCCATTTTTGACAAGCTTCAAGAGTTCAATTCCAGATTTTCAAACCCTGCAGTTGTTCCCTCAACTAAGGAGGAGAAAAGTACAGATGATGTTGAAGTGTTTGCAGATGGGAGTAATAAGGAGAAAACTAAAGCTGCATCTCAGGGGGAGAGTCAACTAGTATTACTGTCTAGTGTGGCTGCTGAGATTGCTACACAGCTTGGTGGTGATAAGGTGGAGAAGGTTGTTAAGAGGCCAAAGGAGAAAGTCATTGTGATAGAGGAAGGTGTAAAAGTGAAAGAGGCCCCTATGGTGCATACAGCTGGGAAAGGAAAGGCAAAGTTATATCAAATAGATGCTGATGATACTATTCTGGTGGAGAGGGAGGATCTTACTGAAGAAGAAGCTACTATTTTGATGATTGATGAAAATGAAAACAGTAATGCATTTCAGGATGCAAGCTTCTATGAAAGAATCAAAGAAATCAAGATGTCATTCAACAGATACCCAAAGAAATTCTATGAACAGTTGAAACAGTCAATAGTGGGAGCTACTGTGATGATATCTGTCAATAATAAATGGGTGACAACAGTAAGAATGGTAGGAGGATTGAGGTGGTATGTCAGTCTTGGATTTCTCAGCAGACATGAGATTCCAGTTATTGAAGCTATCAGACTCAAAATCAAGGCTGAGAAGTCTTTCTTGAATGAAAATCTCAAAAGAACCCTATTGAAATTGATAAGGGAGAAGCTACCAGAAATCACCTATAATCCTCTAAGTATCAGGTACAGTTTCTCAAATGATAGCAAGTACAGATTCATGAATCTTGAAAGAGTCAAAGAGTACAAGCTAAAATTAATGAGAGAAGCATTTGAGTACTTCTACAAGCTAGATCAAACAGAGGAAGTGATGGAAGTAGTAAGAATTCTGAAAAGGGAGATTGAAAGAGTTGAAAATCTAAGGCCTGACAGAATAAGTAGAAATAAGGATGGTAATGATAATGAAAAGCCTGATGGAGGTGCAGGTAGTTCCAGCCAAAATAACAACAATGGTGAAGGATCATCTGGAACTGGAAATAAGGATGTTGAAGATAAGGAGAAGGATGAGAATGAGTATAAGGATGGTGTTGAAGGAAGGGTCTTGAAGACACTAGTTCTGGGTTTTGAGAATGACAAAAATGATGTTGTCATGAGTAACAAGGGTGAACCTACTGTCATAGAACATACTGTCACAGAAGCAAATTCTGTTGTCATAAAAGTTGTTGTCAAGCCTGTCTTGACAATAACTTCTAAGTCACTGTCAAGAAAATTCACTACAACCAAGAAACGCAGGATTGCAAGGGCTGAGAGACCTAAGCCACACTCTAGCAGGAAGCCAAGTAGAAGAGGTTGGAAGCTGACAAATGAGAAACTGCATGAAGAATGTCTTGATGTCAAGAGACCCACCATCAATAACATAAATGAGTTCAAGGCAGAATCAATCACCAAAGTTGTTGCTGAGTGGTCTGAGTTTAATTCTTTGATCAGTATAAATATCTTTTATGCTACTGGTAAGGTTGAAGCCTTGGGACATGAAATGAAAGAAGAAAATTACTTTATAGTGAAAAGGATTATTCAAATCACAAAGGGTCTTGATATTACAACACAAGTCTTGAGAGGAATGTTGATCAAGAAATTCTTGGAGCTAATGGAAACCTTCAAAACTCATCCTTTGGATTTCTATGAAGCTGAAGAACCTGAAACTGTAGTATATTCAGATGGAGTTATGTTTGAAAATGAAGATGGAGTTAAGGAATTCTGGAGTATAGATTCCTTATAGGATAAAAATACTAAACTCTTGATGAAACTGGTGGAGCAACATCAACAACTTCATTATCCTAGAGATCAAGGATTCATTCCCAAACTCTAGAGAATCATCTCAACCAAGGAACAGCAGGAGTATGAGAAGAAGGTGGAATATGAGAAGACTCAACAGTGTCTGCTAAGAAATACTGAAAGAATAGTCTTTCTATAACTCTGGTGGATCTGCTGAGGAAATTACATTTGAAGAGTTGAAGACTTTGGTTGAGAAGGATCCTGAGATAGTCAAACTGATCAAGAGAAAACTCCTCAAAATAACAAACTTTGAGGTGTTTGATCTCAAAAGGAAAGGAATACAGATCTGTGACTCCAAAGAAAATGAAGAAAGGGAAAAGAGGGAAAAATTTGAGAGTGAAGTTGAAGCTGCCAAGATGAAGGTGGAGAAGATTACCAAAAGAATTAAAGAGGCTGAGATTGACATGAAGCATGCAATGTTGAATGATCAATTCTCAAAAAGGCCTAACTATGTTTCTCCAGTCCTTTTTGGGCCCCTGAGAATTATTGTTGATAGTACTGAAGTGGAGGCTGTCAATTTCAGGGTGCTCAACAATGAAAATTTGAGGAAAATCTTCAGACTTACTACAGGTTCATTCCTAGAATTTGAAAGAGATCTAAGCAAGAATGTCTCGGAAATTATTGAGTCTAGAGAAGAAGAAGATGAAGCCATAGACAAACTCAGAGTGAAGCAGGTTTTCTCTTCTACAAAGGAAAGATTTGTCAAAAACATGTTTGGTATAAAATATCTGTGTATCTCCAAAGGGCCAACAGGGAACTACTACACCTACAGAGAATTGAAGGATCTTTCTTATAAAATGGCGAAGCTAGACTTAGATTGTGTCTCTGATCATGCCAAGACAGATGAAGAAAAGCAGGAACTGAAAGCTCTTGAAGGTCTGTATGGAAGAATGACAGTAGTAAAGAAGTGAAGATGAAGCTCAAGCTAAAGTTGAAGATTTGCTCAGTCTAGAAGAGCCTAGTTGAGATAAAATTGTACTTATAATTTTTCTTGAATATTTTTTTCTGTACAAACACTTCTATTTTTCTTAGTTGAGTTACCATCTGCAATTTACTTTGAATTTGTCTTTATTTTTCAAAAAAACAAATTGTGGGAGATTGTTAGGGATTGTGGTGTTAACATTGTAATCAACTAAATAATACTTAGATTAATTAGAAATTAATTAAGTAAAATATATTGTCATATGTATATTGACAGTATATTTTGTTGTCACTTGTGACAGTATGTATTAAAGTCAAGTAGGTGACAGTAAGTCTCAATAGTTACTGTCTTGTAAAAATGTAATAAATGATCTATGAAGTAGAAGTTCACAAAGTGTTCATGCACATCATGGATCAAATCATTGACAGTAACATTCTGGAAACTGAAGCTTACGACAACATATTTAAGTGACAGTACCTTTTGGAACAACTAACAGCAACTATTCCTTTGACAGTAAAATTGGCGAAAAATGAAGTTTCTAAGACAACAAGTTTTACTGACAGCGACTATTCTCTTGATAGTAAATTTGGCGAAGATTGAAGAATCGAAGACAACAAGTTTTACTGACAGCAACTCTGGCGGGGATAGTTGACAATATGTTTAGCGGGGATAGTTGACAGTACCTTTGGACGACAACATATTTTAGAAGAATGACAAGATTGATAGCAACATATGTGGAGTCGAAGATACTGTCACCAAAGAGAAGCTAAAGGTTGACAGTAACCTTTTGGTGAAGCTGATAGTTTGTTTCAAGTAGTAGACTAGGTAGTGCAAATTCAAAAGATTGATCTTGACATCTCTATCTAGTCTGTCAAGTCTACTACTGCAACTTGGGAGAAGACAAGCAAAAAGATAAGGCATGTTCAAGGAGTCAAGGATTTCTGTACATCTCAGAACAACTTTATCTACAAATGGAATGAAGACAAATTTGAATGGAAAAAGTGAAATTTATATTTCAAGTATTATCCTAGGAACAAGGGAAAGTACTCTTGTAAGTGGGATATGTGTTTTAGCATAAATACACATATCTCACAAACACTTTTTCTTATGCAACTGAGCTTAACTTTTCTCAAATACAGAAACACTAGGAAATTTCTTGTTATTGTATCTATTGAAGCTGTAAGCATTTTCCAGTCAGTTGTAGTAAAACAAAAATTAATAAAATTAATTTTTGAAATTAAACATCTTTCTTCATTTACTTGCTTACTGTTGTTTGCATTTGTCACTTGGTATTATTATTTCTTATTTATTGTTAGCAAGATTAGTAATAAATTATCAAGTTGCATTCAACCACCCCTTCTGCAACACTCATGATGTCTAACATATTTATGCGTATTTGCGGGCTAAAAAGGATCTAATATTTGAAATTAGATATTTTGGATATACATTTTCAAAAAAACAGGTAAATCGGGTTATCACCCACTATTTGATCCACTTCATTTTTTATATTTTTTAAATATTTAAAATATATATGATACATTTTAAATATTTAATATAATTATATATTAATTTATTTAATATGTTAGAATTTTTATTTTATATTTTATATAATATTAAGTGTAAAACTATAATTTTATTGTTAACCATGTTTATATTTATATTATATAAAAAATATTTGTTAATTGTTTTTTCACATGTTTAAATATGATATTATATTCTCAATTGTATTAACTATTTATTTTTATTTAAAAATATGTAAATACATAAAATACGTAAATACATATACAAATATTATCATTTATTATATCTTCATTGATTATATTTTTTATTTTCACTTTTATTGAATAAGAAATTAATTAAATTTATAAAATTTTCTTTTGTATATTATATATATATATATATATATATATATAAATCTTTAATTTTTAGCCATATTATAACCGTCATTGCTTTTTCTCCGGAAAAGAAGTCAACCACGATAATTCCTTTCTTTAATTATATAAAGAATATAATAACTATTGGAATATAATTATTGAAATGTAATTATTAAAGTATAATTGTTAGAATATAATTGTTTGAATTTGTTTTTTATTAAATAATTGTTCGAACTTAAAAATAATAATAAAATATTATTTTTCAAATATAACTAATTATTATAATTAACATTATTGAAGTACAAATTTTTACATGTTCATACAAATTTTAACTAATCATTATTTTAAATATTCACCTTGACAAAACGGAATAAAACCCAAATAAAATTGAAAGTGAGTCGAAACCGGTAAAAACTAATAAAAATTGATCCACACGAATGGTTTGGTTCCCGGTTATTGATTAAAACCAAACCGTAAAAATCCAAACTAAATTGATCCGATTATTAAAATAAATAAATTTATTATATAAAATTTATCTAATATTTCTCATTATTTCCTAAAATATCAACCGTATTACTTGTAATGTATACATTTAGGCACGAAGGAATTCTTAGACAAAAAAGCTAAAACTTACTTTTAATGTGCAACCATAATTCTTCTAGTAGTACATAACTGCGATGTTATTGTAATACATAGCTGCTACATAGTGCTTATTTACAGTCCTAATTGTAGCAGGGCCCGAAAATATTTACTACGACCCAGGTCGTGTACATATCCTTCTTCTTTAGGTATCTATGAATTGCTCAGAAGTCAGAAATCAAATATTTAGATTTCTCCATCTCTGATCCAAGCTTAAACAATATGCAGATTGCTCCTGTTTGTGAGCTTCACTGTTGAGTTCATTTTTAAATTAAATTTATTTTTGTCTCATTTTTATTTTATTCAGCCGACATTTTCAAAACCGAAACCAAGGTTCAGTTGTGGTTACAATTTTGCCTAAAACTCACACCGAACCGATCTGTAC
This sequence comes from Oenanthe javanica, assembly GCA_008931105.1. Classification (NCBI taxonomy): domain Eukaryota; kingdom Viridiplantae; phylum Streptophyta; class Magnoliopsida; order Apiales; family Apiaceae; genus Oenanthe; species Oenanthe javanica. Next base: position 53,811 of record QRFB01001197.1, on the reverse strand, counting down.
TCTACCCTCCCATACCCCTCCCCTCGTACAGTTTATTAAAAACTAGAAAACATGGTAAGAAAAAAGAAATTACAGTTTTTTTCACTTTTTCGATTTCCTTACTTTTATTTTATCTAGTGAAAGACTAGTTGAGCAGTAGAAAGTAGTACTGTAGTATCCCAGAAAATTCACTAAGAAAAGCAACTTCCTAAGATTAGATGAGTATTCACCATCTAGTGTAATTCTTTGCAGAGTTGCAGTTGAGCAATCAAGAACATAAAATGAGCGTAGGTTAAAATACTACTACCAACATGATAAAAAGACGACCCCTATATATAATCTGAACCACGTTAAATTCTTAAATCATTGTTCTCCATATAACTTTAACCAAATATCCGATACTTTTGTTTTAGGTACAGCACTTTCCTCAAGCTTCTGCAACAACCTAAGCATATTGCTTTTTAGGCGTTTTCGTTCTTCTGGTTGACTATATATCTGGAGGAGAACATCTGGAGGAGAAAAGGGTGCAGGCTCAGCTATCAACTTTACGCCATCCACATGCATTCCATTTAATCTGACCAATGAAAGAAATGCTTTTATATGAGATATGCACAAATGAATGGAAAGTAAAGCTGCTGAAATTATCGAATTTGTACTTGTTTAGAATCTGTAGCATGTTAGGCCATTCAGTAATGCTGAAATGCACATCCAAGATGGTAGCACTTCTTTGGAAGCAGTTCTTCATTTTCCCAAAAGACTTGAAACTCTGACCTTTGGGAATTACATCCGGCCAGATGGTTTTAATTCTTACAACTGTCGTTCTCGGTGTGTCAACTCTGTAGATAAACATATGATTTCCTGAAACAACTATGGATTGCTTAGCAAGTGCCCTATCTTTTCCATCTTCTGTCTGTCAAGGTACACATGAAACTTAAAGGACAGTGTGATAATTAAAGAATACGCTACCAATAAAAGTTCTAAAATAGATCACTAATAATTTACTAGATAAAAAGGTAATGCTGAAGGGAGACGAGCTCAAACCTCGCTCCAGCTGTACAACAAAACATCAGAGCATATATCAAAAACCTAGATATCGCTTTGAAGCGAGGAGGTGATAGCAATAAGTTTGAAACATGGTTCTAAGTGAAAGGTGGCATGCCAAATATGCTGCTTCTAAAGTTTACGGAAAGGTGAAACTAGTGATTGACTTGTTTTGGATTCAAGAAATAAGGTGATAAAATCCGCCAGCACATATCTCCGCTCACGCTTACACAAATATATATATATATATATATATATATATATATATATAGTTCACTCTGTGACACCCCAATTCCTGATATTTTGAATTGGCGCGCCACTATAAACAATAAGCTCAAGACCTAACTATATAGCAGAAAAGTAACGTGTTCTTATTACAAGATTTGTAAACCATTGTTAAGCTAGTTAGACGTCACATGAGATTTAACCAAACATAACCTACTACAAAACCACAAGCCTTCTCGACCCCTGAAATTACATTAGCTACACTTCCGTATCATTCGCACGAGGGTCTACAAACTCCCGATCCCCTAAAATATTAGTTTATAAAGGTTTACACACTACTCTATACATTAATATATACCCATTAAATCTATAGCAAGGTGTTAACTCAACATTTTAGGTTTAACTTAATAAATTTTTTATTTTTATTTAAAATATATCTTTCCTTAATCTTTTTTTATTTTTTCCCGTTGGTCTACATCTGTTACTTTGTAATATGTTTAATTACATTAGTCAATTACTACTTTACATTGTATGCTTTGCTATATAATAGGTTTGTTTTGTATGGAAAGGCTATAACTTTTCTTTCTTGGAAAACACACACAAATTACATCTTCTCTGTATACGTAAATTAATATACATATAAAGTCTATTAGCTCTCCTCATAATATAGTTCCTCCTCTCATATTATAGTTCATATATTCTTTATTTTGCATATTTTGTCCTCACAAATTAACACTCGGGCTGGATTAAATTAGTATAATATTGTGTTCTTGATTTTTGTGGGAAAAAAAAAGATATATATATATATACAAGAGTTTTACATTGCTTTGGGGCACTGGAAATTTTCAACATTCCTTCTTCACGCTCGTGCACGGAGGAAGATAAATCAGAAGGGTGTTGTATAGCTAAGGAGTTGCTACTTGAAACCTTGCACGAGAAAGGACAAAACTTCCTTAGGGCGACGTGTTTACGTGCCTCGCCCACAAACTCAAATAACATATATCCTTTTCTCTTACTTTGAATTTTTATTTGTTAATTTATAATTGTGTTGCTTGAATGATTATTTAATAACTGTATGTGACACTCTTGTTGATATATGATTACAAGGGAGCTTGTGATGGTGGATTCTTAGTTTTATCTTAATACTGTCTACTATATCAAGCTCATAGATTGTATACCCTGAATAGTTTTTGTACATGCATCAGAGTTGTTTTTGTTATATTTGTATTCTAGCAGTATTACTGGTTCTTAGTATAAGTTATTAATTGTTATAGGCTGAAAATTTTTGTTCTATTGAATTTGTATTCCTATCTTGCCTTCTGCTTAGATTGATTTTTGTAGGTCATTAGTTTTTTAGTTTTGTTTTAACAGCTGGTTGTTTTCAAAATAATAGAAAAAGTATTTTTCTCTAACACATGTACCAATAATCTGAATATTAAATGATTATGGAACATTAGTAAGACCAAGCAAAAAATTGTGCATAAAACTTCAATACTGAAGCTACACAATGTGAGTATTAAAGATTGTTAACAGGATATTGCATATGTTCACATTACTGGCAGATTGCAAAAGATAGTATACCTCGAATTCCACATAAGCAACAGAATCTGAGGAGCCCAAGAAAAAACCAGAAATATTGCTTTCACAAAAGGAAAGAGCTTCTTCAATATGCCTTGGACAAATTTTATGAGTCAATTGTTTAATAGCAACAGTCCGCATCGGATTCTTCACTAATGCAGGTGGAGCATCAGGATCACCAATCAAACTTGGAATAGTAATATTCTTTGATTGGCTTTTCAGGGAAGAAACCGCTTCCAAACTAATGGCCCAACCTTTCAGGTTGAGGTCGGGAGTTTGAAGAGCAATTTGCATCCCTACCAATGTCTGCAATAAATTCAACAGTTATACATTGGACAGCACTAGGTATTGCAATTTGAATTCTGTTTCCAGTTCAGCAAATCATCAAAGTTTAAGTAATGACCTCTTATCATTTAGGAAAAGCTTGTTTTATGCTTCTATTCATTTGACTTTACTATTTTCGTGTCGGTTACTCTTAAATATGGGATTCAATCTTGTATTGCCCCTTATAGTTTAAGCTACAATCATTTTTTGAAGTGAATTGTGGCATATAATGTTTTGGAGGTACATTCATATTAGCAAAAGCAAGAATCCATAATCAGCACCTAAAGTTAGCACACAATCTTTTAAAAAATTGCTACGAGCACTGACCTTAAAGTAAACAGTAGCAGTTTTAAAGAAGCTTTTTCCAGCACAAGAAAGTTCAATCTTCAAAATATTGTCAAATCGCTTGAGAACATCAATTAAATCTTGTTCTCCAGCGTCTTTATGCACAAACTTCACAATTACTTTGAATTGGTCCAGTGATTCTCCGCATGTTCTATCTCGTGCATTATCTAGATGCCTCATCCTCATTGGGGGGATATTGGCATTGAGTACAACATTTTCTGCGTTGCCTTTTTCTTGACTCTCAATCTTGCCATTTTTGTAAGCTATCTTCACGGGGGCTTCTACACTCGGCTCCACACTCTTTCGATCAAGAATATGACCGGATGATGTTTTCTGTCCTTTGTCATCTGATTTTTGCATGTTGAGTTGAGATAGAACTTTGACAGGGTCTGCATTATGGTTTTCATCAGTTTCATTGGACATCGCAGTTCCTGGACCACTAGTAACCTGTTGACCTAGAGNTTTTTTCCCGTTGGTCTACATCTGTTACTTTGTAATATGTTTAATTACATTAGTCAATTACTACTTTACATTGTATGCTTTGCTATATAATAGGTTTGTTTTGTATGGAAAGGCTATAACTTTTCTTTCTTGGAAAACACACACAAATTACATCTTCTCTGTATACGTAAATTAATATACATATAAAGTCTATTAGCTCTCCTCATAATATAGTTCCTCCTCTCATATTATAGTTCATATATTCTTTATTTTGCATATTTTGTCCTCACAAATTAACACTCGGGCTGGATTAAATTAGTATAATATTGTGTTCTTGATTTTTGTGGGAAAAAAAAAGATATATATATATATACAAGAGTTTTACATTGCTTTGGGGCACTGGAAATTTTCAACATTCCTTCTTCACGCTCGTGCACGGAGGAAGATAAATCAGAAGGGTGTTGTATAGCTAAGGAGTTGCTACTTGAAACCTTGCACGAGAAAGGACAAAACTTCCTTAGGGCGACGTGTTTACGTGCCTCGCCCACAAACTCAAATAACATATATCCTTTTCTCTTACTTTGAATTTTTATTTGTTAATTTATAATTGTGTTGCTTGAATGATTATTTAATAACTGTATGTGACACTCTTGTTGATATATGATTACAAGGGAGCTTGTGATGGTGGATTCTTAGTTTTATCTTAATACTGTCTACTATATCAAGCTCATAGATTGTATACCCTGAATAGTTTTTGTACATGCATCAGAGTTGTTTTTGTTATATTTGTATTCTAGCAGTATTACTGGTTCTTAGTATAAGTTATTAATTGTTATAGGCTGAAAATTTTTGTTCTATTGAATTTGTATTCCTATCTTGCCTTCTGCTTAGATTGATTTTTGTAGGTCATTAGTTTTTTAGTTTTGTTTTAACAGCTGGTTGTTTTCAAAATAATAGAAAAAGTATTTTTCTCTAACACATGTACCAATAATCTGAATATTAAATGATTATGGAACATTAGTAAGACCAAGCAAAAAATTGTGCATAAAGCTTCAATACTGAAGCTACACAATGTGAGTATTAAAGATTGTTAACAGGATATTGCATATGTTCACATTACTGGCAGATTGCAAAAGATAGTATACCTCGAATTCCACATAAGCAACAGAATCTGAGGAGCCCAAGAAAAAACCAGAAATATTGCTTTCACAAAAGGAAAGAGCTTCTTCAATATGCCTTGGACAAATTTTATGAGTCAATTGTTTAATAGCAACAGTCCGCATCGGATTCTTCACTAATGCAGGTGGAGCATCAGGATCACCAATCAAACTTGGAATAGTAATATTCTTTGATTGGCTTTTCAGGGAAGAAACCGCTTCCAAACTAATGGCCCAACCTTTCAGGTTGAGGTCGGGAGTTTGAAGAGCAATTTGCATCCCTACCAATGTCTGCAATAAATTCAACAGTTATACATTGGACAGCACTAGGTATTGCAATTTGAATTCTGTTTCCAGTTCAGCAAATCATCAAAGTTTAAGTAATGACCTCTTATCATTTAGGAAAAGCTTGTTTTATGCTTCTATTCATTTGACTTTACTATTTTCGTGTCGGTTACTCTTAAATATGGGATTCAATCTTGTATTGCCCCTTATAGTTTAAGCTACAATCATTTTTTGAAGTGAATTGTGGCATATAATGTTTTGGAGGTACATTCATATTAGCAAAAGCAAGAATCCATAATCAGCACCTAAAGTTAGCACACAATCTTTTAAAAAATTGCTATGAGCACTGACCTTAAAGTAAACAGTAGCAGTTTTAAAGAAGCTTTTTCCAGCACAAGAAAGTTCAATCTTCAAAATATTGTCAAATCGCTTGAGAACATCAATTAAATCTTGTTCTCCAGCGTCTTTATGCACAAACTTCACAATTACTTTGAATTGGTCCAGTGATTCTCCGCATGTTCTATCTCGTGCATTATCTAGATGCCTCATCCTCATTGGGGGGATATTGGCATTGAGTACAACATTTTCTGCGTTGCCTTTTTCTTGACTCTCAATCTTGCCATTTTTGTAAGCTATCTTCACGGGGGCTTCTACACTCGGCTCCACACTCTTTCGATCAAGAATATGACCGGATGATGTTTTCCGTCCTTTGTCATCTGATTTTTGCATGTTGAGTTGAGATAGAACTTTGACAGGGTCTGCATTATGGTTTTCATCAGTTTCATTGGACATCGCAGTTCCTGGACCACTAGTAACCTGTTGACCTAGAGGATACCCCTTAATGCAATCAATAAAATCATTAACATCAGAAGGTTTTGGCACATTGCGACTACTGTCTTTATCTGGATTCTCCAAATATCCATTTGTTTCCAAAATATTGTACTTGTCCATAAACTGACCTGCTTTCTGATCATCCACCTTACCGAAAAGAGCAGATAATCTCATAATCTTTTGTGCACCATTACCTGATGCAGGTATTCCACCCTCTTTAGAGACTTTATCTGCTGATAAGGTAGATACTTTTTGCTGGTTCTGTATCCGCATGAGTTTGTTTCGTATTGAATCATAACTAGTTGGAACAACACTTTGCAGTGTTGCAGTTGTTGTCTCTGCTTTGGAACTAACAAGCTCTGTGGAAGGTTTTTCCTCTAATTTCAGGTGTTCATTCTCAGGCTCAGCAGCAGGTGGTTCTACTATCTTCTTATCACAATGATCCACAAACATTTTGTTTTCTACTTGGTTTCTACATCCAGTTGAAGTCATTTCATCTTCAACTTTTCCTTGCCATTGCCTAGTCGCTTCATATATTAAGCTAGATAACTTCTCCGGCTTATCAAATGCATTCTCGAGCTCTCTAAGTTGCATACGCTTCTTTTTTTGCTGAAATATATTTGGGTTATTTAACATGCCTTCTACTTTGACTGTATCGACATTAAGATCAGAGACATTAGAATCACACACTCCTTCCGAGGCTGTAGCATTAAATGGAACTTCAGAACAGTGCTCTGGTTTTACATTCGATATTTCCTTATTCAACCTGTGATCCTTGCTATTCATTTTAGCTGATGACTGAAAAAACTTTCTGGGCTTGCAAGGTCCAGTGTTTTCTAGATCATTACATATCCTCTTAGCATCCAAAGCTGTATCACCTGTCATGTCAGACAATATTTCCCCAGATGTACCAGGTGCTACTTTTGGTTGAATGTTACTCTCATGGCACGGAGTATTTGCCAGGGTATCACTTGATTCATTGTGGTCAGAGTTTTCTGAGCCCTTTTCCTGAGTCGTAAGAACTGTGGAAGCTGTAGCATCAGCTGCTGATGTTGATGTAACATCACTAGTTGAGTCACTTTGGATTTCGAAATTTCCAAATATCTTTTCCTTTGCATTCTGAAGAAACTCTTTCAAATTGTACCAAGAACCCCCAATTTCTTTTTGCACATGAGATAATTTTGGAAAGCTTCCCGGATGTGTTTCCACATACCTGAGACGAGCAAGAAATTAAGCAAACGATAGGGTCACTTGAAATGCACAATCAGCCAATAAAACAGAACATATGATGGAGACAACCCAAAGGCACTTATGCCTTCAACGAAGTTGATATGTCATAAAAATGGAGCGTGATCCCCTAATTACTATCAAAAGTCCATAAATAAGACAAACGATACAACTAAAAGAGTATCGTCATTAAAATAACCAAGTAATTTATCATCTCAAAGAAAAAAATTTCTAGCAAACTATCTACTTGCAAGCTGCAATAAGCACAAGATAACAAAACAAACGCTCAACGAGTTTGAAACTCAAGTAACTAGCACTCTATCATACCGAATTTTACACCACATACAAAAAATCACATCAACCTAAACTTCCTATTCAAAATACCATCCTCTCCAACTTATTTCCGAGTTCTGAATTTAGCTTGTTTAACTTGCACATCCTTCTTACCAATACACATTACACTACATTAACTTACAAGAAAAGTGTAAGCACAAATAAAAAAATATGGGAATACAGGTGTAGAGAGATTCAGCAAATATTAAATTATTTCAAATACTATACATATATATTTCAAGAGTAGGATTTAAATTAAACTAAATAGTCATATAAATAAGTTTATTATCGTTAACTATTAATATAATATTTACTCAAAAATACAGTTGGTGCATTATAAAGTTTTTAAGTACATATATAATTAACTAATTACTTAATTGAGTACGATTGGATAGCTCAAGTGGTAAACGGCTTATCCTCCATCGTCCCAGGTCCTGGAAAGACTCTGGCTCACCCCAANAATTGAGTACGATTGGATAGCTCAAGTGGTAAACGGCTTATCCTCCATCGTCCCAGGTCCTGGATAGACTCTGGCTCACCCCAAGAATTTATTAGAACAGATCCTCGCTTTGTAAGGCTATAAACCTAATTATTCAAAAAAAAACTAATTACTTAATNAGAATTTATTAGAACAGATCCTCGCTTTGTAAGGCTATAAACCTAATTATTCAAAAAATAAACTAATTACTTAAATAATTGATCAACAAGAATCTCACGAATCGGGTACTTGGTACGGCGGGCGAGAGAAGAATATAACAGACCATAGACCCAACAAAACACACACACACAGAGTATAAAATGACCTAGGCAACAAGTAAAATGTAAAACAAAAGAAATGAAGAAAAGAGGGAAATTACTTTCGAACATACGTTTCCACAGCCTGAGATTTACGTTGTCTAGCAGTTTGAGATTTGTTCGAAGACGTACAAAGATGGCGTCTTGTATGCCTAGCAACACCTGCAGTAATCAAATACTCACATAATAATCTCTAATTCATGTAAAATGTACATATATATAGAAAATAGAAAAATGGGGGTTATTTACCAATGGTGCGAAGAAGAAAGTGGGTTGTAATGGGTGGGTGAAGGAGACGAGAGAGACCCATTTCATATAACTCTCTCTTTGCGCTGTGTGTGTGTGTGTGTTTTGCGCAGGCAGGGGTTTAAGGAGGGTACAGCCCTATAGTGTCTTTCTTTGGGTCTTTAATATCTATACCCTGTAGCCTGTAGGGGAAATGTATATTTTATTCAATACGTTATTATTATTATATTTTAACATATATACGTTTAATTAGAGTTATCCGATCGTATTCAGATATACATAAATATCATTACCAGTAATGTAAACGAGTTATCCCTTCCAAACTTTATACATGTTCGACTCGAGTTCGCTCGAGTTCGGTTCGAGTTTATTAATTAAGCTCGAGTTTCTTTGACAATAAATAATTTTAAATAAAAATTAATATTATATTTATAATCTACCCCTATCATTTTATTAGTTATCACCAAATATAATTTAAAATAAAATGACATATTCATTGGTTATTAGACATTGTTTACGAGTGATTATTGATTATAAAATAAAAATTAAAAATCTTGATAATTGACTAAATTAAATTGAAACGAACCGAACTGTTCGTTAAGCTCCATCAAGTTTGTTCGTGTTCGATATGTTGGCAAACAAATAGTATTCGGTTCGATTATTAATTTTTATAAATCATACTTCATTAATATTTTAAAAATAATATATTTAAATAAAATATATAATATATTTCAATTTTCAAAAATTTCCCGTGCGTTGCACGGTCACGAGTGTGAGAGCTAGTTTCTAATAATACATTGTATATTAATTTTGTAATTTTTTGAGAGATGTAATGTTTCATCTATTTAATTCGTAATTGAGTCAATAGGGTTGGTTTTATTATTTGCATCTTATTTGAGAATTTTAATTATTTAAAAAGTTTAAAATTTTTATATTAGCTAAACTAAATTGTGTTGCTGATTTTAGTATTCCTCGCGTACCTAATTAATTCAAGGTATGGGTTCGACCGTTAATCCAATATTTTAAAGTACGGTACGCCTTAGTTAAAGCGATATACATTGTATTAAATCTACGGTAATATATTATGTGATTATTATTGTATAATTGTCTATACTTGTAATATTTGTATAATTATAATGTTAATAAAGAGATTTGTTATAAAGAGAAATTTAAGATGTATCTTTTTTAAAATTTAATAATAAAATTATTTAATTTTAACTTTTTAGCTTTTTATAATACAAAATAAGAAATTTGACATACATTTAGTTTTTTTTAAATATTAAACAAAATGATTGTATTTTGATAGATATAATATTTTGAGATACACAATTTTTTAGATATTATTTTGATAATTACAATCTTTTATAATATGAAATTATTTTATTCAATCTAAAAATTAAGTAGACTTTATCTCAGATTCCTTATTGTTGTATTAATGAGATTGATATATATAATTCAACTGTATTTGTTATAATTGTATTAAATTTATACTACTATATTATATTTATTTATAATAAAATAAATTATATATATTTAATATTTTGGAAGGTATTTACAACCTTTTTTGAGCATTACCAACCAACCAAATACTAAACTACCGATTATCCCTATTGTGTTTAGAATAATATAGTATATATATAATGTAGTTATATATTACGTATAATATTAAATTTCGAATCGAATCCTTTTTAACTCAATTCCGATCTTTATATTTTAATTTAATGAAATAATACATATATTATATAAAAATTTATTTTAAATTTTTTATTTTCTTACATAAATTCGAATAAATTTTATATATTATACAAAATTTATTTTTAAAATTAAGTGTTCAAAATTTGATTATTTTAAATAGTTCAGATTTAATTAATCGATCATGTATCTGATGTTATCATATAGTATCAACTATAATCATAATTTTGTAATATTAACTCTATATTTTGTGTAATATATTTGATCTTATATTTACTATTGTATTTTAACTTATTTAAGTATTTAATCTAATTACTTAACATTTATAAAAATTTCAAATCTCACATTATTCTCTTACTAATTATTTTGTTGAAAATTGATCTTTTAAAGTAATTATGTATTGTAATTAACCTAAAGTGTATTTTATTAGGCAATCAAATAAATAACTTTTTAGGATTTAAAAGATATTTTATATAATATAGTTGTACACTATATATAATACTACATTTGGAATCAAATCCATTTTTATCTGAACTCTAACCACTATATTTTAATTTAATTCATAAATTAATATATACACGTTTCTACTTTAAAATTTTCATTTTCCCAATAAATTTCAATAAATTATATATATATATAATATTTAATTTTAAAACTGGGTGTTGAAAATTTAATTATTTTAAATGGTTCTAATTTCACTTATGGGTCATGGTTCAACTTATTCTGGAATCAGGTTTCCTTTATATCAAACTCATACGTGATGTTTGGTTGAGAAAAAAGATAATTTAAAACTCATAACTCAAACCCAGAGGATATGAGTTTTTGATACTCAGGGGATGTGAATATGAGAAAGGGGTATGATGAATCATTTTATTTTAATATTTTAATACAAAAATATATTAAAATAATAAATTAATTAATATTTTAAATTAATTATAACTAATAACTCAAAATTTATTAAATCAAATATATTCATCACAACACTTAACCAAACACATGATACCTCAAATTCATACATTATTAACCTGATTCCAACTCTGTAACACTTTGCAAACGAAACGACCCCTTAATCAATGATTCTATCATATACTTGCCCGATCCGACTTAATTTTAAAAAAATCTGGATTTTAGAATCGTTTGTTCTAGGGTTGTAATGGCGAATCATATAATGAAACAAAGTTTATAATCTGTCTTCCTCCGTTGCTGTTACAAATATGTTTCCTCTACTCGTTCCATCTCGCCTCTCTGCTATGTATCTCGTATTCGCACCGTCTTCCATAGGATATTATACTAGTGCTTACACTGTTGCTCACTGGCCTGATCATATTCCAAAACCCGATATGATACCTCCACTCGAGGGAGTGGATTTCAATCATTGGTTAGTTGTAATGGAGCATCCCCAGCCTGAGATGAGTCGTCAAGACATCGTCAAGAATAATGTAGGAGGGATGTCGCAGAACCTGGGAACAGCTGCAGACAANTAATTGATCAACAAGAATCTCACGAATCGGGTACTTGGTACGGCGGGCGAGAGAAGAATATAACAGACCATAGACCCAACAAAACACACACACAGAGAGTATAAAATGACCTAGGCAACAAGTAAAATGTAAAACAAAAGAAATGAAGAAAAGAGGGAAATTACTTTCGAACATACGTTTCCACAGCCTGAGATTTACGTTGTCTAGCAGTTTGAGATTTGTTCGAAGACGTACAAAGATGGCGTCTTGTATGCCTAGCAACACCTGCAGTAATCAAATACTCACATAATAATCTCTAATTCATGTAAAATGTACATATATATAGAAAATAGAAAAATGGGGGTTATTTACCAATGGTGCGAAGAAGAAAGTGGGTTGTAATGGGTGGGTGAAGGAGACGAGAGAGACCCATTTCATACAACTCTCTCTTTGCGCTGTGTGTGTGTGTGTGTGTTTTGCGCAGGCAGGGGTTTAAGGAGGGTACAGCCCTATAGTGTCTTTCTTTGGGTCTTTAATATCTATACCCTGTAGCCTGTAGGGGAAATGTATATTTTATTCAATACGTTATTATTATTATATTTTAACATATATACGTTTAATTAGAGTTATCCGATCGTATTCAGATATACATAAATATCATTACCAGTAATGTAAACGAGTTATCCCTTTCAAACTTTATACATGTTCGACTCGAGTTCGCTCGAGTTCGGTTCGAGTTTATTAATTAAGCTCGAGTTTCTTTGACAATAAATAATTTTAAATAAAAATTAATATTATATTTATAATCTACCCCTATCATTTTATTAGTTATCACCAAATATAATTTAAAATAAAATGACATATTCATTGGTTATTAGACATTGTTTACGAGTGATTATTGATTATAAAATAAAAATTAAAAATCTTGATAATTGACTAAATTAAATTGAAACGAACCGAACTGTTCGTTAAGCTCCATCAAGTTTGTTCGTGTTCGATATGTTGGCAAACAAATAGTATTCGGTTCGATTATTAATTTTTATAAATCATACTTCATTAATATTTTAAAAATAATATATTTAAATAAAATATATAATATATTTCAATTTTCAAAAATTTCCCGTGCGTTGCACGGTCACGAGTGTGAGAGCTAGTTTCTAATAATACATTGTATATTAATTTTGTAATTTTTTGAGAGATGTAATGTTTCATCTATTTAATTCGTAATTGAGTCAATAGGGTTGGTTTTATTATTTGCATCTTATTTGAGAATTTTAATTATTTAAAAAGTTTAAAATTTTTATATTAGCTAAACTAAATTGTGTTGCTGATTTTAGTATTCCTCGCGTACCTAATTAATTCAAGGTATGGGTTCGCCCGTTAATCCAATATTTTAAAGTACGGTACGCCTTAGTTAAAGCGATATACATTGTATTAAATCTACGGTAATATATTATGTGATTATTATTGTATAATTGTCTATACTTGTAATATTTGTATAATTATAATGTTAATAAAGAGATTTGTTATAAAGAGAAATTTAAGATGTATCTTTTTTAAAATTTAATAATAAAATTATTTAATTTTAACTTTTTAGCTTTTTATAATACAAAATAAGAAATTTGACATACATTTAGTTTTTTTTAAATATTAAACAAAATGATTGTATTTTGATAGATATAATATTTTGAGATACACAATTTTTTAGATATTATTTTGATAATTACAATCTTTTATAATATGAAATTATTTTATTCAATCTAAAAATTAAGTAGACTTTATCTCAGATTCCTTATTGTTGTATTAATAAGATTGATATATATAATTCAACTGTATTTGTTATAATTGTATTAAATTTATACTACTATATTATATTTATTTATAATAAAATAAATTATATATATTTAATATTTTGGAAGGTATTTATAACTTTTTTTAAGCGTTACCAACCAACCAAATACTAAACTACCGATTATCCCTATTGCGTTTATAATAATATAGTGTATATATATAATGTAGTTATATATTACGTACAATATTAAATTTGGAATCGAATCCTTTTTAACTCAATTCCGATCTTTATATTTTAATTTAATGAATTAATACATATATTATATAAAAATTTATTTAAAAAATTTTATTTTCTAATATAAATTTGAATAAATTTTATATATTATACAAAAAAAAATTAAAATTAAGTGTTCAAAATTGTATTATTTTAAATAGTTCAAATTTAATTAATCGATCATGTATCTAATGTTANATTTAATTAATCGATCATGTATCTGATGTTATCATATAGTATCAACTATAATCATAATTTTGTAATATTAACTCTATATTTTGTGTAATATATTTGATCTTATATTTACTATTGTATTTTAACTTATTTAAGTATTTAATCTAATTACTTAACATTTATAAAAATTTCAAATCTCACATTATTCTCTTACTAATTATTTTGTTGAAAATTGATCTTTTAAAGTAATTATGTATTGTAATTAACCTAAAGTGTATTTTATTAGGCAATCAAATAAATAACTTTTTAGGATTTAAAAGATATTTTATATAATATAGTTGTACACTATATATAATACTACATTTGGAATCAAATCCATTTTTATCTGAACTCTAACCACTATATTTTAATTTAATTCATAAATTAATATATACACGTTTCTACTTTAAAATTTTCATTTTCCCAATAAATTTCAATAAATTATATATATATATAATATTTAATTTTAAAACTGGGTGTTGAAAATTTAATTATTTTAAATGGTTCTAATTTCACTTATGGGTCATGGTTCAACTTATTCTGGAATCAGGTTTCCTTTATATCAAACTCATACGTGATGTTTGGTTGAGAAAAAAGATAATTTAAAACTCATAACTCAAACCCAGAGGATATGAGTTTTTGATACTCAGGGGATGTGAATATGAGAAAGGGGTATGATGAATCATTTTATTTTAATATTTTAATACAAAAATATATTAAAATAATAAATTAATTAATATTTTAAATTAATTATAACTAATAACTCAAAATTTATTAAATCAAATATATTCATCACAACACTTAACCAAACACATGATACCTCAAATTCATACATTATTAACCTGATTCCAACTCTGTAACACTTTGCAAACGAAACGACCCCTTAATCAATGATTCTATCATATACTTGCCCGATCCGACTTAATTTTAAAAAAATCTGGATTTTAGAATCGTTTGTTCTAGGGTTGTAATGGCGAATCATATAATGAAACAAAGTTTATAATCTGTCTTCCTCCGTTGCTGTTACAAATATGTTTCCTCTACTCGTTCCATCTCGCCTCTCTGCTATGTATCTCGTATTCGCACCGTCTTCCATAGGATATTATACTAGTGCTTACACTGTTGCTCACTGGCCTGATCATATTCCAAAACCCGATATGATACCTCCACTCGAGGGAGTGGATTTCAATCATTGGTTAGTTGTAATGGAGCATCCCCAGCCTGAGATGAGTCGTCAAGACATCGTCAAGAATAATGTAGGAGGGATGTCGCAGAACCTGGGAACAGCTGCAGACAATGGAGCCATAAAATATCAACCTAAAAACAATCAGTGTGGGGTGGAAGTTCCGACAAATGCAAGTGACTGATAAACATGCTTTATAGTTTTCTGGGAAATCATTTATTAGGCAGCCTTCTATTATAAGACGATGTTGCAGTAATTATGGTGAAGTTCTTTTGTGACCTAAATATTGGATCAGTAATGGTGGAAGTCACACTTGTTCTTTTTATTTTCATCATATTATGCTTCATCAAAAAAAAAATGATTCCACCATATAGGATGAAAACTATTCCATCTTCAAATCATAATTTGTTATATCAACTATTTTAATCTAATTATTATATGATTATGCAGAATTTAGTAAAAATTTACACGGTTCTCACGCTAAAAAGTTTGGAGCGGAGTATTACCATATATATATATATATATATATTTGATCTTATATATAATATCATATTTTAATCTATTTATATATTTAATAAAATTCTTTAAGGCATATCTAAATCTCACATTATTCACTTGATCATAATTTATTTAAATAAAATAACTCAGATGTTAACTATAAGGATCCATCACTCATTTCATTTCAAATTGATTGTTTGTCTGTGTGTTTTCGGTTCACTTAGCAGTTGGAAGAAAAATCAAGATGGACAACTTAAACATTACAAAAGAAAGCAACGAAAATGTTCACATGAATGTAGAAGAATGCAACAATGAAGCTCATATAAATGTAGAAGAAAACAACAGAGAAGTTCACATAAATATAGATGAAAAGAACAAAGAAGTTTATCCAAGTGAAGACCAATTTAGAAATTCAAGAGATTTGGTTATTCAAAGTTTCGTATCATCTCTGAACAAGGAACTAGTTGGATTGCCAGCTGATTATTTGTATATTGGTTTTATCTACAAAGTCTCTGAGAAGTACAGGAAAATGAAAGAAGAATCGTACACACCTTGCGTAGTCTCTATTGAGCCACTTCACCATGGAAAGAGCCATTTACAAGCCATGGAAGCATACAAATTAAGATGCCTGAAGAACTGTGTGACTAAATTTGGGATCAGTTTGAACGAGTTGGGTGAATATGTAACCGAAATGGAAGCTCCTGTCAGGGCCTGCAACGAAGGTTTTAAATTTAATCCAAAGAAGTTCTCCAAGATTATTTTGATAGACGGCATTTTTGTTATTCAACTCATTGTAAAGAACGATGTGCATGTGACAGACCAAGCTGATCATATTTCTTAGCTCAAAATCCATGGATGGCAAGTGACATAATGCATGACATGTTATTACTTGAAAATCAGCTTCCTCTCTTTTTCATTGCCGGGCTACTAAAGATGTTGGATCCTGGTCATAAAAAGGAGGTTTTTGAGGATTCGCATGCCTATTTTCATGATATTTTTGAAGATTTGCCTGAAAATTTTGAGGAGACTTTTGAACATTCACCTGACATTTTTCATGAGGCTACAGAACACTTAACTGACTATTTTGAGGACTCTTTTGAAGATACAAGTGACTATTTTCATGAGTCTTTTCTTAAACATTCGCATGAATATTTTAAGGAAGTGGGGATAACAAAAAGACTAAACCTTACACCTGCTTGTAAAGATGTATGGCATCTTGTCGATTTCCTGGTTACTCTTCACGTACCCTCTAAAAGAAAACCGAAATCATCACGCAATGGCAGGTTTGAATATACAACAAGCTGGACTGCTAACAATTCCCCGGTTGACAGTAAATGATAAAACCAAAACACTTTTTCGAAATCTAATAGCATTTGAACAATGTGAGCACAATGACAAGTTCATAACCAGCTACATAATCTTCATGGACAGCCTAATAAGTACAGTTGAAGATGTGGAATTGGTAGTTAAGCATAAAATCATTGATAATTTGCTTGGTGAGAATCAGCTAGTAGCTGACCTCTTTAACAATTTGTACAAGGAAGTAATAGAGGATCAGAGAGATTTCTATTTTGCTGAAACTTGCAAGGATCTGGATGAGTACTGCAAAGATTACATTCACAGGTGGAAGTCCAGGTGGTTCAAGTGGAAGTTGATCTTAACAAAAAAGTGTTTTAAC
Organism: Oenanthe javanica; assembly: GCA_008931105.1. Classification (NCBI taxonomy): domain Eukaryota; kingdom Viridiplantae; phylum Streptophyta; class Magnoliopsida; order Apiales; family Apiaceae; genus Oenanthe; species Oenanthe javanica. Next base: position 36,215 of record QRFB01001197.1, on the reverse strand, counting down.
AGTCCATGGTCTGTCATCTCGTTCATAGCTGCAGGCGTAGTAATTATCCTCACTATTGTACAGACTGTGTGTTCTATATTAGGACTATAGCATATATAGTTTATTAGCATTTCTTTTCCTGGATCAGAATAATGTTCCATTGTTGACAGGGATAATTCATTTCTTAATTAAGTTGTGTTGAACACTTGAACATTGATATTAAGTTGTGTTACATGATTTTCATATTTAAAAATAGAGAAAAAAGAACGTAAAATACATCTTAGGTAATTCTTAAGATTTTAGTATAAAATAATAGTATATTAGTAAAATTTTAAATGAATCTTGATTTTACAAAAAAATCATATGTATCTTTGGTAACTTACCTAGAATGCATGTTAGGCTCCGTGATCTCTTTTATTATTATTTTTGATATTTTTATTGTAGAATATGAAAAGAGAAGGGTGAAGGATAAGAATAACTGTTTTCTAAGGGTTGGTTAAAAATACAATTATAATACGCATGTGGTAAAAGAGTATTGAATATATATAATATACGCATATGGTATTAAAAAAATTTTAATAAATTATATGTTAGTACTAAATGTGTATCAGGAAGTAAGTACGCATAACCTAATTGGGTATATATGATCTCCGTGCTCGGGTCGAGTTGTGAAATCCAAATCCAAATATTTTTGAGTTATCCGAATTCAAATCTAACGGGTTTCGGATTGGATTGGTTTTTTTCGGGTATCTAAAATTTTATAAAAAAATGTAATCAAGTTCAATATAATTGACACAAGTGAATAACAATAATCACATTTATAAAATAATAATTAATTATATTTCAAAAAATTGTTAAATAAAATATATTATATGAATTGATATATTAATATATAATTAACAATTAGTTAATAGTTCATATATTAATAAAAATAAAAATTTTGTACAATATAATACTAGTAAAATTAATTATACATTGATAAAATGAAGAACTAGTTCAATAAATAAGCATTAACTAATGATTAAAAATGAAATAATAACATGAACATATACAAATTATTTATCTTTTATATATATATATATATATATATAATAAATTATATTTATAATATGCTATATATAAATATCGGGATTTTATCGGGTTTCGGATTTGAATCGGGTTTTGAATTTCGGGTCGAGTATTGGTTCAGTACACCTGAAATCTAAATCCAAAATTTCGTGTTCAATAAAATATAATCGGATCGGAATAGATTGGTTATCCATCAAATTAGATTATTTAGTCATCTCTACCATCTACTTTATATATAGCTTAACCCGCCTCTCCTTTTCGCACAGACCACAAGTACAGCTGGATACCCACTTCTAGTATCATATCTCAAGTCCCGTCCCATAGTTTTAGTTGTCAGTTGTCATCTATATCATCATCATTAACAGTTCTTTACAAATCTTTTCGCAATTCAACCATTGAATGGAGTACGCATTTAACACTATAGTATCCAATCCGGTAGAAATAATCTCAAAAATGAAAAATTGATATTATGACGCAGTTGATATAAATAATCGTTATTATTAACATTATTTCAATAGAGAATAGTCTCATTACATTCAAAAAAAAGATATAAAATTTATCATCATCATAAATAATTTAAGTAATTAAGTGTGAGAGTCAAATGAATCGAAAGACTCACGTTTGGTTGGGGAAGGGATCATGAGCTCCCCTGTAAGTTTCAAGTTAGATTTCTTAATATCAAAAATGGGCTTTCAGTCCTCATCCTGATAACAGATTTACAGTGTTTTAGGAGAAAACGTAAAATAATCATTAATATGCATGCAAGTCGAGCTACAACCGTAGGAAATCAGAAAAAAGAGTTACAACGCCATATATACAGTAACACGTAGTAGAAATAAGCCTGAATCACAGTTTTGTCCTCCGCCTAACCTAGTCACATGTCTTACATATATGTCAGGTTGCTCAATTGCTTTAACTATTTTCAGTATAAGAGCTCATGTAATACCAGAACTAATTACGTAAAAAACATGGACCCTCGAATCATAAGATCTCGGGTTTCTGTATGTTCTTCCTTCGTATATTTTTGAAATCTGCATTGTTATGAACATTATCGTGTTGCATGAGAAATTACACTTCTTTGTTACGCATATGAGGTTGAGTGTTAAGTATTACTAGAGACAATATCACAAGGCATTGCCAAGAACTGTTACTGGAGACAGTATGACAAAGCATTACCAACAACAAATTTAAATTTTAAGGAATAAGATCGAACAAAATCCACAAAAAAATATTAAGGAATATTTTCTGTCGAAGAAAAAAAAGGAAGAAGAGGTATACTACAATAATTGCCTATACACTTCAATTACATTGCAATATTATTCTTAGCATGGACTATAATGCCGGTAGAATTTTAAATATTATTCTATGTAATAAAGAGTTATTTCGGGAATTTATATTCCAATTTAATAAGTCAAATTTGATGTTCGTGCTTATTTGACTGCTTTAGTTGCTAACTCGAATATTTAGTATATTCCAATTTGATGAGTCCTTATGTGGTGTACGATTTTTGAATACATGTTATACTTATTTGATAATTAATTGTATCTGTGTTGCTTGATTTTTGAATTTATGTATTTTAATGTTTTAAAGATGCTATTTTAATGTATTGTTTGATTCTTATAAAATATTCGGAGTATCCAAAAATTATGAAATCTGTTGCACTATCATCCTTGTATATTTAGAAAATTTTAAAAAATATAAGTTTATTTATTTTTGGCCTTTAAACAGTTTTGGCAGCTTTTACAAGTTTTAATGTATTTCAAAATACTTTTCTTGTAAAATTCATAATCAATTATTTACTTACCCTAAAAATATTTTAAAAAAATATGGGGAGAGAGATAATTTTATTCTCTACATTTTACAAATATTATTTTAAATTTTTGGGATTTTTTTACAGTTTATTTTATATTTTATTATTTATTTCCGAATTAGTAATTGATTTACAGAAAAAATAATTTTTATTTAAACCTATATCTACACTTAGCCCACCCCTGCACCGACTACTAGGCCCCCTCGCTCTCATCTCTCAATCTCCTTGTTCTCTCTTCTTTCTTGTTTTGTTCATTTTCCTCCCCGTTCCATGTGCTGCCGTATGTATAGTTGTGTGTGTATATTCCCTGTGGTTTTCATGCAGCCTTGGGGGAGAAGAGTTTGAGTTTTGTAGCTTGAGATCAAGTTGGGTTTGAGTAGTAATGGAGGATTGGGGGGAGAATTGTGTGGTAAAGGACCCAATTGGGGGAGATTGTTGGACTTAAATCAAGCCTAGCCTATGTAATTATCTGTCTTGTTATAACATAATTTGCACTTCTGTAATAGTTTAGTGACTCAGATATCCTTGTATAAAATTGCAGATAGAAGTCTGCTCAGTTTTTCTTTTAATTGTAAATGAAGTCAAAAATAAAGTCTGTTAGAAGATTCAAGATGAATCATGCAACAAGACAAAGAAGACTGGTGGAGAAATAAGGAAAGCCATATGAGAATTCTACTAAGGCAATTGCTCATTCGAGAAGTCTACTATTCGAGAAGTCAAGTCTATGAGAGCATTTCGAGAAGTCTCAAAACACACTCAACAGCTCAGTACTCCATCGAGAAGTCAGTCATTCGACAAGTCAAGTATTGAAGCCATTCAAGTAGTGTTAATTGTGAATCATTCGAGAAGTGAGAAAAGAAAATCAATTCGAGAAGTTAACAAAAGGAGCATTCGAGAAGTGGTAAAACTGAGTCAATTCGAGAAGTCACAATTTCAAGTTTCTATTCGAGAAGTCTAGCCAAATCAAGAAGTCATCAAATGAAGTTTCTAATCGAGAAGTCTAGTCATTCGAGAAGTAAGTCATTCATAGACAAATTCGAGTAAGTCAAATGAGGAAATTGCTAGGTTAGTAAAAGCCAATGATGAACTGACTGCTAGGAATGAAACTTTGGAATTATCTGCAGTAACTCTAGAAAACTTGAAACAGGAAAATGAGTATCTAAAAAATAAGGTTGTTTGTTCTGAACAAATTGAAAGATTTCTTAAAGAACAAATTTCTAAAAATGAGTTAAAAATCAGATCATATCAAAACTCAGCAACTGTTGTTCAAGAGTTTCATGAGAAGAACAAAGAAAGTACTAGGATNTTTCTTAAAGAACAAATTTCTGAAAATGAGTTAAAAATCAGATCATATCAAAACTCAGCAACTGTTGTTCAAGAGTTTCATGAGAAGAACAAAGAAAGTACTAGGATTGGAGTTGGTTTTGATTATGAGAAGGCAAGAAGAGAAGAAATAGAAGATGAGAGACAAAATGCAGTTATGAGAAAGCTCAGAAGTGAAATTTTAAAGCCCAATTCTGACAAGAACTTTCTGGACCTTCTGCATCACATCAAAAAGCAAGTCAAGGGAAATCATTAGAGTTATAAGAAGATGCTTGACAATGATATTGTTGCAGTAAGGAGAGTTAAATTTGAGCAGAATGGACAGATGTTCAAAGAGCCCCTAATTCAAATGGAGTCTGAGTATTTTAAAGTCTCAGTTGCACTTTTTCAAAGACTTTCATAAACTGAGCTAGAATGTATGTACAAGGAAGTAGAGTTGGTAATCCAAGAGGATGAAGAATTGAAGAATCAAATTTTGGGACCTCTCCTACCTCATGCTCTGCCTGAATCCTACTGTAGCCCAGATGGTGTGATGTATATGGCTAGAGGAGAGAAGCTTGCTCATTTCAAAATTCCTCAACATCTCAACTCAGGAAACAGAAGTCAAATCATAAACCTGATTGAGTTGATTGAAAAGAAGAAAGTAAAACAGGTTGAAGACAATGAGATTGTGGAAAAGATGAAGAAGTTCATAACTGGTCAACTATCTGATTTTGCAAGTGAGGAGTTGAAAAATAAAAAGAAGGATGATGATGACAAGGATCAGGACAAGAAGGACAAAAAGCCTGAATCCAGGAGTGATAAGAATGAAAAGAAGGAAGATAAGAAAAAAGGAGCATGCAGAAAATGGAGTAATTAAATTGTCTAGTAAAGCCTTACCTCTTTGAGATGGGTTATCCCAAGATTTTAAAATCTTTTTGGGAATCCTGCCTTGTTCTATCAAGGAGTTGCCTCACACCTTCTCCGTAAACGGGAGGTGGACATTCCTTTTCAGGATCTGGAAATGTTCCTTCCAGGAGGG
>QRFB01001197.1:9586-20358 GCA_008931105.1 Oenanthe javanica | reverse complement strand
TATACTGAATCTTCAACACTTCTGAAACCCTGAAAGTCTTTAACCATTATTCTTCACTGAGGCATGAACATATTAATGAACTTCTTTCAGTGACCTGTAGTAGACTTCAAAACTTCTTCTAATGTCTTGATTCATTATATTTGCATTGTCTTCATTTCTTCCTGATTTCTGTGTAATCGTAGTATTATTTACTTGTCCTGTTCTAGTGTTGAGTTATCACGATTACTATTCATACAGCTTCGTAATCTCAAACACATAATGAGCCAACTAACGAAGACTTACTAGACTTTATGGAAATAATTAGGTACTCTGATATTGTGGACAAAGAATGGGAGAAGTTCAAGCTGGGAAAGATTAACAAGAAATTTATGAGGAATGAGTGGTCATTTCTGTTCGATACTATACTGAGAGTTTTCACCTGCAGGAAGACAGGATTTGACCAGGTTAGCCTCATTGCCATGAAGCTGGCCTACTCATTGGCCTACAATCAAAGGCTCAATGTTGGAAAGCTAGTTCTTGGGGAGCTCATAACCAGGATTCCCAGGAGAGGTAATGAGATTTTCTTTCCTCGCTTTATTCAATTAATTCTCAACTATAAGAATGCTAGTTTAATTGAATTGCCTGGAATGAACAAACAGAGAATTGGCTATTCCAAATCCATGTCAAAAATTATTTTTGCTACATTGGATAGGAGAAACACAGTGAATGTGCCCCTTCAAATTACACCTCACATGCTGAGTGTATTTAGGGGGTACCCACTTGTGCAACCTATATATGGTTACCTTGATGCAGTAGGGGGTCGTAAGGTTGTAGAAAAACCAAATGCACCTAACCCAAGGACCTCTAACCCAACTGCTAGCCCTTCTATGAATCCATTAGATGCTAGTCAACCAACCTCTACATCCTCTCAATAGGGTGTAGTTGTAAAGAAGAAGAAGGAGAAAATTATAAGGAAAAGAGTACTAGAGACAGCTGTAGAGAATAACAATGAATTGGATGAGTCACCTTTGGAACCTTTGACCAGGAGAAAGAAAATTAAAAAGACCACAACAGACCACTCTACATCCTCTCAACAGGATGTAGAGATTAACAAGGGATTAAACCTACTTCTAGGTGCACTTTCTCAACAAGGTGCATTTATTGAAATTGGGAGTCAACCCACTCCATCATGTACAGAGTCTGCACCATTGCAGGAATTCACTCCTGTCAATGAAGAAGTTTTAGTTAAAAAGGAGACACACTGTGCACAAGTAGGATCTTCTCTTGAAACTTCCCCATTTTCTCAAGGGGAGTTACCAATACTCAGTTCTACCCACACTCTCTCTTCCACCTCTCAAATTTCTTCTCAACTAATTGTGTCTAGCCAAACATATAAGGTTGTTGATCATCGGGATTTCTACCTCCCTGGTGATNTGCCAATACTCAGTTCTACTCACACTCTACCTGCTATCTCTCAAATTTCATCTCAACCAAATGTGTCCAGCCAAACACATGAAGTTGTTGATCATCAGGACTCTTGTTTCCCTGGTGAGCCCCATTCAAGTGACTTGGTGCATGACACCTTGTTCACCACTCAGGACACTCATTTAGATGGTGAGGGAATACATGCTGAGGCATATCCTAATGACACCATCAAAACCACAGAGGTTACAGAAGTTTTTACTTCAGACTCTATGGGGGCTCAGGCATATCAAAGCCAAGTGTCTTCACAGACATTGGATAATATGGAGGACCTCTACACCATGCAAATGGCATCCCCTAGACACTCCCCAGTCATTCAAAGACTGTCTCCTCAGGAGAAATCACCTGTCCATCCAGTGTCTAATGAATCATCTGAGAAATTGGATGAGGAAATAGATACTGAGGGGACCACTGTAATTAGTGGCCCTAGCACTCACTCTTTATCTCAATGGATGGAACCTGTGCAACATGACAAGGAACCAGGACCATTAATCTTTGGTAGGTCAGTTTCTGATGAAAAATTGCAAGAAATGTATGGAGATCAGTTGGAGGGTTTTTATCACATTGCACAACAGCTGTTGACTTCTCACTTGCCTAATAAGGATTATGCTGCCATATTGCTGGAGTATGCAAAGGATCAGGAAGAGTTGAAAGAGAAAAATGCAAATGTGGCTGAAGATGAAGAGGCCAATATAGATGTTTGGTTAAATGAAAAAGCTGCAGTTAGTATGGAGGAAGCCTTGGAGTGGACCAGGCAAAAATATCTTACTTCTCTTGGGTCTTGTGAGAAGACCTTCACTCCAAGTGCTATATATGATGCAATTCATGAAGCTGCCAAGGTTCAGCTACAGTCCAACAACTACCTTGCCAAGGGAGTTCAATCTGAAATTCAAAATCACAAAACCAAGGTAGAGGGTACATTGCTGGCCATTGAAAACAAGCTAAGGGCTGGAGGATTTTATGGAGGCAGTGCCAAGGGAGATTCTGTAAAGTTTTCACTTCTCAATTCCAAGATGGACTCCCTATAGAAAGTCTTTAAGGACATGATTCACAGTCATCAAGCCATCCTGGACAATCAAAGAAGGATCAATAACATGGTTGAAGTCTTATTCAAAAACAGGCATGCAGACAGGTTGCCTGAGGATGTGCCCATTCATACTTTATCTCCATTTCAAGTGGATCTGTACTATCAATCCAAGGCCAAAGATGAAGCTGCAAAGGCCTCTATAATTGACACCTTAAATGCCAGAGTGGATTCTCTTACATCCACAGTTTGTAAAGTTGTATCAAATGTCCAAAGCCTGAAGAAGGAGTTTGTCAATTCATCTGCAAATCAAGGGACCTCACTAGCAAACATTTCTGCACAATTCACTTCTCTACAATCACTGATTTCCAACTTGGGCACAACTAGTCAAGCTCATCGAGAAACATTGCCAACTCATATCAAGCCAAGTCACTCTACCTTTCTTCAAAGACAAGATATCAACCCTAAGGGGGAGAAGGCAAGAAGAGAAGAAATAGAAGCTGAGAAGCAAAAGGCAGTTATGAGAAAGCTCAGAAGTGAAATTTTAAAGCCCAATTCTGACAAGAACTTTCTGGACCTTCTGCATCATATCAAAAAGCAAGTCAAGGGAAATCATTAGAGTTATAAGAAGATGCTTGACAATGCTATTGTTGTAGTAAGGGGAGTTAAATTTGAGTAGAATGGATAGATGTTTAAAGAGCCCCTAATTCAAATGGAGTCTGGGTATTTTAAAGTCTCAGTTGCACTTTTTCAAAGACTTTCATAAACTGAGCTAGAATGTTTGTACAAGGCAGTGGAGTTGGTAACCCAGGAGGATGAATAATTTAAGAATCAAATTTTGGGACCTCTCATACCTCATGCTCTGCCTGAATCCTACTGCAGCCCAGATGGTGTGATGTATATGGCTAGAGGAGAGAAGCTTGCTCATTTCAAAATTCCTCAACATCTCAACTCAGGAAACAGAAGTCAAATCATAAACCTGATTGAGTTGATTGAAAAGAAGAAAGTAAAACAGGTTGAAGACAATGAGATTGTGGAAAAGATGAAGAAGTTCATAACTGGTCAACTATCTGATTTTGTAAGTGAGGAGTTGAAAAATAAAAAGAAGGATGATGATGACAAGGATCAGGATAAGAAGGACAAAAAGCCTGAATCTATGAGTGATAAGAATGAAAAGAAGGAGGATAAGAAAAAGGAGAATGCAGAAAAGAAGAAAAGAAATGATTCTAAAAAAGAGAAACAGTATCAAAGGGGAAATCTTTTAAAGCAACAAGCTGTTGGTACTCACTCTAGCATACCTATAAAATCTCAGGGTACTAGTGTGATATCAACAGTTTCTGAAACTGCTACTGCCCTCAAATCCAAATCTCTACGAAGAATGTTCATGAAAATAACTGCACATGGAGTGATAAGGAGGGAAATTAAAAAGAATCAATCAAAGAAATTGAAGCCAAGCCAACAAATCAAGGTCAACACTGCCATAACAACTAGATTCAAGAATTCTACTAGCTCATTGCTAGTTAGATGTCCTAAGTGGAGGAAACAACTTATTGTTCCAGATAAGGGTTTACAAGTTAAGCCTATCCAAAAAATTGCAGAAGTCAATAAAAAGATGTTAAAACAGTGGAAGGCCAACAGGATTGTCAAAGTTTAGATCAGGGACAAAAGAATGTTTATCACAACTGTTAATGGAGAAGAAAGATGCTTTCACCATGACAACAGTAATGCTACCACTCATGACATCAGGAGAGTGATCAGCCTTTTTGACAAGAGAAGTATGATTAACAAATTAAGAATGATGGAAATGGCTCAATACTTGGAAAAGAAGTATCAGAAAAAGATTGACAAGATCAAGTACATGGATGAGATGGTTGAAAAGAAAAGAAATGAGGAGGAGAGAATTGAGAAGCTATCTGAAGAATTGAGAAGGCAGGGAAAATGCAGGGTGTTCAAAGATCCTAATAGGATTGAATTTAAACTGAGAAGTGGAGCTACAATCAAGATCAGATTGAAGTTTATTCAAGACTATCATATGCAAACTCTCAAGATTGCTGATGACATGTTGAAGGATGCTATCTTAATAGAAGAAGTTATGGCCAGGCAACAGCTTTTGGAAGTTATTGAAGAACACAAGGCAAGGGAGGAAAGGAAAATAAAAGAAAGATATGACTAGGAAGCTCATCAACAACAACAAAATAGGTAGTATTGATATCTTGTATTAATTTGTAAAATTCATCATTTTCCAAATTGGGGGAGATTGTTGGACTTAAATCAAGCCTAGCCTATGTAATTATCTGTCTTGCTGTAACATAGTTTGCACATCTGTAATAGTTTAGTGACTCAGATATCCTTGTGTAAAATTGTAGATAGAATTCTGCTCAGTTTGTCTTTTAATTGTAAATGAAGTCAAAAATAAAGTCTGTTAGAAGATTCAAGCTGAATCATGCAACAAGACAAAGAAGACTGGTGGAGAAATAAGGAAAGCCATATGAGAATTCTACTAAGGCAATTGCTTAGTCAAGAAGTCTACTATTCGAGAAGTCAAATCTATGAGAACATTTCGAGAAGTCTCAAAACACACTCAACAGCTCAGTACTCGATCGAGAAGTCAGCCATTCGACAAGTCAAGTATTGAAGCCATTCGAGTAGTGTTAATTGTGAATCATTCGAGAAGTGAGAAAAGAAAATCAATTCGAGAAGTTAGCAAAAGGAGCATTCGAGAAGTGGTAAAGCTGAGTCAATTCGAGAAGTCACAGTTTCAAGTTTCTATTCAAGAAGTCTAGCCAAATCGAGAAGTCATCAAATGAAGTTTCTAATCGAGAAGTCTAGTCATTCGAGAAGTAAGTCGTTCATAGACAAATCGAGTTGTCACAGCCAGTACTCAATCGAGAAGTCAATCTCTATGATTTCTCGAAATAATTTAAACAGAGTACTCGACTGCACCAAGGAGCTATTTTCAAGGAAAATTGCATAACAAGTAAGATAATTCTGAAGCTCTGTTTTTACAGGATAAGTCAAGCCTACAAAGATAGAGACAAGTCTACAATGAAGTTGGGAAGTCAATCAAGACAAATGACAGAAGGTATAAGGTTGGATGTAGCAGACTGTCACAAAAGTGTTAGCTAGAAATAGATATCAGTCAAATGTAAAGCATGTCTTGTCTATTTCTAGTTATAGCTAATCTATCTTATGTGAGCATGTGCAGAGGACATGTGGTCTATATATTTTATGCACAGCCACATTTGATAGATGTCTTGTAAGTTTTACAATTGTAATCGTCCTAGAACAAGAAGCTGAAGTTCAATTTGAATTTCAGATTGTAGTAAAAGTTCATTCTAATAAAATTAGATTGAAAGTTACTTCTAGTGTTCATCATACTCATTTCTCTATCTGCAGTTTCAACTTAAATCTATTTTACTTGCTCAATCTTACAATCCAGTTGACAGTTTATCTAGTCCATAAAATTCAAAAGAGTGAAAAAGAATTGAAGTATACATTCACCCCCCCTCCCCTCTGTAAACTTCTAGAACTCCTAATTCCTAACACATTAGAAAAAAGATTTTCTATTTGTTCTTTCACGAGTACTGTAGCCTGATTAGAAATAAGGATTTATATTTTCTCTAGAGGAGTTTAGGACATATAGAAATTACGATCCTCCGTATATATGATTTGCAGGATAGAGTTATGGCTTGAGAGAGAGATTGTCCACAATCGACCTTACTCACTCTAATAGTCATAATCATGTGTATTCTGTTTACCCAAACTCTCTATTCGTTCTATTGAAAATATATCTATTAATTGAGTAATTTCATTAACAAGTATTGAATTGATTCTTGTGAATTTTGAAATATTATGCATAGTATTTTTGTACTCTTCTACGACAACTGGGTTGAATAACCCTACAAATGGGGGATACCAAAACAATATATGTCTATGTGATAGAGGGTGATAGAGGTCTAGTGGGATACCACTATTGGTATGTTGCATATCCCGAAAGTACTAAAGGTTGGTCACCTTTTATACTATGGCGGTTGTCTAAAATGGTATATGCAACGTAATTGGAGTTCGAAGATCATAATGATCTCCCAGTTATTTCTTCTTGAACATGACATTCTTTTACACTTTTAAATCTATATTTAATTTTGTGTGATATTTATTCTTTACAAAATCACCTATATTCAAACCATAGTTGCACGGATCGTGGATCGATCAGGTACGTGTTACGAGTACGGGTACGCGAGACATTAGTTTAAGTGAATCGGGTACGAAAAGTCATGAATCGGGTTCGCGGATCGATACGAGGATTCCTTTTAATAATATATATTTATTAAAAATTATATATGTTAAACAACAATGACTATTCTGCTACATAATTAACATTTGAATTAATATTTTGGACTACAAAAATGACTCTTGTTTGAATATAGTATCTATTTAGTTGTATTTTATTAATTTTAAATTTATAACATTTTAATACTGTTGTTTTGATGACGAAATTAAAAAAATATAAATATAAATTACAATTAAAATATAACTAACTTGCTAAAATTAAAATGTATTACTTTTTGTTTCCATAATTATATTTTATAAAAATGTAGATATTAAACTAACTTTCTAAAATTAAAATAATAAATAATAAATTTTGTATAAAATATATTTAATTTATATTTTAATATCAAACATCACAAAAGAATTAACCACACAACAAATTAACAATATATATCAATACTTTTATTTCTATACAAGTATACTATACACTTGTAACTTTACATTTATCGAAGCATCTTCTTGACTTCCCAACAAAGTCAATAACATCACTACACCAGATTTCTTTTCCTTAACAACTTGTTCTTCCCTCTAAGATTCTTCTTCTTCTTCCTTTGTTTTTCTGCAAAATAACATATAGATACATGTATATATCTACATGTATATATATATATATAAGCAGCAGGTCATCATCACATAAATAATACAGTCCATCATCCCTTTTCTTCATTTTTTCTCTTTTGAAGTTGTCGGAACAGATAAACGGAGGGTTCGTCGAAAATGATGAACTGGTACGCGATCCGGGTCGAGGCCGACCCGTGTTCCGGTACGAACGAACCAGTTCACGGTTCCATGGGTCGATCTGTGAACCAGGTAACTATGATTCAAACTCTTGTGATTCTTTATCCGGTTAAAAGTTGAGGTATTTTTGAGTGTACTATTTCAGAGGTACTAGTGGCATGTTTAAGGCGATTGTTTTAAGCATTAAATCTGAGCCTTTCTCTTGATTCTTTTGATGAGTAGTTATTCGGCCTTGGGCTATCCTTGATGTTGAGATTCTTGTGTCCCCATTGTCTTCCATGATTTTATATTGAGGGTCCATTTTGATTGATTCAAAATGGATAGGTTATTGAAATCTTGTGATTAAATTATTGTATCTTTTGTCTTATTATTAAACGATGCCACCCAGACATGAGAAACAAAACATCATATCACATCAACCCAGTGACGATCAGGGTGATCAAACAGCAGAATATGAGCAACAAAATCAGAATCAAGACCCGGAGTTGAATCATAATGACCCGATGAGGATGCGGACTAAAGCCCTTAAAAAAATTTGTTGAGGCTAGCCATCTTAGGTGTAGTAGACCTCGTAAGAAAAAAAAAATCCTCATCCTGTAGTGACTTCTAAGTCATTCAAGACATTGAACCCACCTGAATTCAAAGGAACTGTTGATCCAATGGAAGCCGGAGCTTGGTTGAAAGAAATAGAAAAGACGTTTGAGATTGCCGGTGCTGAGGAGAATAAGAAAACATGGTATGCTGCTTACATGTTGAAAGATGTAGCAAATTAGTGATGGGAAGCTTAGAAGAGTTTGGAAGGAACGGTGGTGATCCCTTGGTTCCATTCCGACTTCATTTCCACTACTTATATGCCTATTCTTACCAAGAAGCAGCAGACTCCCGGTGTTGTCTACAGTTGCATGCTAGTTTGATCATGGAGGATATTAGTATCTTGCTATTCTTGATTGTGGTAGTGTAGTAAGAACATGTAGTTGTGGACTGCTTTTAGGTTGGCTTGGTCCCCATGCTGTTTAGTCATGTAATTCTATGCTGTTGATTTTTTACCCCATCAGATATGGATAATTTGTGTTTTTAATACTTGTACTCTTGATTTAACACGAATCTGTTAAGACATTGTCACTGAGTCGTCGTATCAAGTTGTGATTCAAAGACACTTTGCTTACCAATAGTGAAAAAACATGACTTTGACTTCTGTTCCATTAACTTTTGTTAAATATTTTTACTTTGTTACATTGCTCACTTAGACTCAAATGCACTTGAGTTTAGAAGTACTCTAGTTCTACTAACATATGCGGTTTTACGAAATATTTTTAAATTTTAAGTTTTTGGCTCTTTGACAGTTTCAAGATCCACTTGAGGATCTAAAGTTTCTCCTTTCACGGGGCAGCCACATAAAATAAATTGATGCGATGTTCTTTTCGTGCCAGTAGCTGTGTAACTTCATTTTTTGCTTATTTGTGTTGTGGGGAATGATATCTTAATGTTAAGGAAATCCCATATCCGTCTTAGACTTGTATAGTCAGCTGGTGTAATATGGTTTAGTTTCTACTTCCAATCCAGGTTAGGTTTCATGTTCCGCGGTTTCATTTATTATATTGAAATAAGCATCCGATAGTTCTTTGAAACTCTCGTTGCGGAGAAAGGAAGGAAATGGGTGAAATTAAAAGGAAATAATGAACATTCAAAGAAATATTGTTTTTTTTTTAACTCTATCTTTTGTGATACAAGTTATGTGTTTTGGACAAGTCAGATCGAAGTTGCACACTTGTGTTGTGTTTTGTTTGGTTGGGGAGGAATGAAGGAAATGAGTGACATTAAAAGAGATTGTGAATTTGTTATGATAAAAAATGTAAAAAAAATAAAAATTTGAAACATTTACGCATATTACATTTCAAATTTCATACCATTACTTTCAATTTTATCCATCCCAACCTATACAAAATTATGTTTTCTCCTAATGCTGTATATTTTAAATGTAATTGTAAATATATATACCATCAAGCAGAAAATGTCCACAGGAGGGATAGATGAAAGCTCTCTTAGCTGAGCCAAGCATTATATCTTAATGTTTCAGTCTGATGACTACTCCTAGAATTAAAAAGATCATAGAATTGTCATGATTCTGGGCTGCTTTGTAAGAGAGTTATTGGGCCAGATCATACGATTGGATCAAGGGCCTCAAGGCTAGAAAAGGAAGTTTTGGCAATAAGTATATTGTTGGAGAGTATATCGTTGGATTAATGTCTCTGGACTCTGCTTATTGGATTTCTTTTCTGCTGCATGATCAAAAACCGAACCGCAAACCGGAACGGACTGAAAACCACAAAAACCGCACCAGTAAAAACCACATTGGTTATTGGTTTGGTTACAGTTTTTAATTTTTAAAACCATACATGATTAGTTCGGTTTTGATTTTTATGCGAAACTAAACCGACTAAAAACTTAACCGCACCAAATTAATATATATTATTTTTATTATATTATTAAATTATTATATTAATATATATTATTAATTAATTAATTATTTAATAGTTAGTAAAAGAAACGTGTATTCATAAATCTCCGAGTAATACTTACCTCAAGTCTTGTATTAATAAAAATATATATGAACATATATTAACTCGGTGTCTATAAACCAATATCATAATAGATCCTTCATTAGTCAAATACAAGTAAAACATGTCTTGCATCTTGATTGTACGATCATTCATACATATGTGATATTCAAGTCTCAACACACACATATGAGATCCTCAATCTTAACACAGGAAAATCTAAATCACATTACAAACTTTAGGGAGAACCGGAACCCCAGAGATTATACATCTCCTGAAATTGGAAGATATCATTAGCCTGACAGCATAACCTCTTAGTCATCCTCTCTCTCTGGAGGAAGTCCACAGGGCAAAAGCATTTTCTGCAACATAATACAAGGGCACAAGAATACTTCGGTCAAAATCACAGGCTACAAAAAAATCCCAATATTAACTTAACAAGTGAACACGCCCTGATTTCCTCTACACTTGTATTAAACACATCTTTAAAATAGGATTTCTCTTTAATTAATCTTTAATATGCAAAAACGAGAGTCAGTCAATGTATACTGCTACTATCTAGTTGGATAGACCTTTGTAAAAACTCATATCACTTAACTCACCAAACAAGTAGAAAGATTAATAAAGATGTAAATAGATATGGGGTTGGGAGGGGCAGGGGG
>QRFB01001196.1:49520-65402 GCA_008931105.1 Oenanthe javanica | reverse complement strand
CCTATAACAATGTCAATATTTGTAGAAGGGGGGGTTGAATACAAATATTAAAACTTTTTGCTTCTTCTAATATTTGTTCTTGATGTTTGAGAATTAGAGAGAGTAAGTTCGAACAAATTAATGCTGAAAAATAAAACTGAACAAAGAGATTTAAAATTATTGATGGATTGGTTTTTCCATCAATATATATTTTTGCTCAATGCTCCTAGGTTAGAAGAAACCTAGCTTCGTTTTTACAAGATTAGAAAACAAATCAACTGTTCTTACACAAGTGCTCTCAAGCTTGAACAGTTGATTAAGAAATATGTCTAACTTGTATGTTTTCTAATAATGCTACTACACTTGTTTATATACCACAAGTGTTCTTTTACAATTCCTATTCTAGGATTGTTTCTACCTGCCTTCCTTTTACCTTTTTCTATTTTACAAAAAGGTTTGAAAGACAGCTTCTGATTGAGTCTTCACAGTCACTCTAGACTGTCTTCCATAGGTGTGCTTTTGTTCTCTGGATCTTCAACAGATATTCTTTCTGTGTTGTCACACTCAATTGATAATTTGCTGTTAAGCATATCAATTGATCCATTCTTTAATCCATCAACTGATGTACTTCTTCGATTGATCTTTATATCCATCGATTGATAAAAGATGTCTTATCGATTGATAGATGTTATCAATCGATATATCAGTCGATGGGTCTTCACATCAGTTGATGGTCTTCAATCCTTGGCTTGGCTTCTTCGATTGATCCTCCATCCATCGATGCTTCAATATCAATTGATCATCCTTCACTTGTGCAATTTCCTGTCTTCACATAATTACAATTTAACAGTTTAATTTACACATCAATTGATGATCCATATCAATCGACTCTAACATCAATTGATGAACAAAATATCAATTGATTTACACCTTATCGATTGAAATAGACTAAGAACACCTATGCTACAATCCAAATTATCAGTTGATTCAGATAAATAGTTCAACTGATAAATGGTTTCCTTATCAATTGATATTTATAACTTTCATATCAATTGATCAGTTACATCAAATAAAATTTATATGATTCTAAGATTAATGTTATCATAAAATTACATGTAGATTCCTAACAGAGACAAAATAGACTGAACAAGATACTCTTTAAAGCTAATTTAAAGAAAGAGTAATCTCAGTTCATAATAATTCAAAAGAACGATTTTAGCCACTCTTGTTTTAATTTACTGCACTTATTTATTTTTGGCTAAACTGTAACGAAGTTATAAAGATACTCTAGAAAAAAAATTATAAGAAGAGTTATCTTTTATTACTTCAAAATTTAAGAAGTAATTACAAGTATACCTTGACATTAAACTAAGTCAAAAGAAAGTATACATTATGAAAGTTTAAGCAACCAAAGCTTTCGAAGATTTCGTACATTTACAATCTCTGAGATTTATTATAACATACCCAAAAAGGAGAATTGAGATATTATAGTATCTCGTATTTTTTAGAATAATAAAATTGATTAATAAAAGTAAAAAAGGATTAAAATTTGATAAAGATTAGGAATTAAAATTAGATTAAAATAATGGGCTTTCGAATATCGGTCAGATTTGAATAACCAAATTATAGTAAGTTTAGAAATTAGGGTTTTAAAATCCTATATATAGATTAAGATCTCCTCATTCATTTTGAAACTCTGATTTATGTCATGGTTTGCAAAAATTTAGGACCGAGTCACCAAGTTGTAATGACAGTTTTCTAAAAATTTAGGACCGTTGTCACCGGGTTGTAGTGATCGTGGTATAAATTGTGGGTAACAATTTATTGTTCTATGTGTGGTGTCATATCGTATCGAATAAGTATTTGAAAGTGTATCGAAGTTATGTGTATAGTTATCATATCGAAAATTATGTTTTGTTATATGTATTACTTGTTACTTGACCCGACTAGTTGGATCGATTGGTTACTTTTTGGGTTGTATAGCTCATTATTTATAGTTTTCAGGTTTGATGTAAGAGGAAGTTAGAGGGCATGGGATTTCGAGGATCTTAGATTTGGAGTAGATTGGTTTTTGACTTGTCATTGGTAGCTGTGCTTTTGTAATAGTCACCTTTGTAATAGAATTTCGGATTAATAAATTATATTATATTTTAGTTTTGCTCGAATTAATGGTCTGAAAAGGGTGGGCTATTACGGTTCGTATTCAGAGCTATGGGTTATTATCATGTAGACTGCCTTTAGGCTTGACTTATAGGTAAATTGGGTAATTATTGATTTTCATATAGACGTGTGAGGTATTTTTGGAGTTTAGGTTTTTTTTAGAATCTGGGGACCAAATTCTTTTTAAGGAGGGTAGTATGAAATATCCATTATTTTTTAGAATAATAAAATAGATTAATAATAGTAAAAGGGATTAAAATTTGATAGAGATTAGGAATTAAAATTAATTTAGAATATAGGGCTTTCGAATATGGGTAGAATTTGAATAACCAAATTGTAGTAGGTTTAGAAATTAGGATTTTAAAACTCTATATATAGATTAAAATCTCCTCATTCGTTCATATTCTTTTCAAACCACCAAGATTAAACAGTTGTAAATCTCTTTGATGCAAATCTTTATTTTTTTCATCTTTGTTATTAAAATTCGTAGGATTTTCCCTACACAAATCAGTCATCTTGTAAAATTCATAATAAATTCATCGTAAAATGGAATTCATTGATTCAGGACTTTTCGGAAAGATCTTTTCGTTTTTTACAACTTTTGTGCTTTAATTTTTCAAGAAAATATCATTTTGAGAGTCAAAAAGGTGATATGCATATCTTGGCAGAATTAGAGTTATGAAGAAGTTCAATGTTCGAGATGTCTGATATGTGATATTTTCAATTGGGTCAAGGATTGAATATATGTTTTAGGACGCTGTGAATTCTTGTTTTGCGAAGTTGTGGTAAGTTTTTGATTGATCTTTCTGGTGTTATCAAAATTATGTGTATGTTTAATTATAAAATTTTGGGCTAAGTGAATATATTTTGAAGTGACATGTATTCTCTATATATCTGTCGAGTGTCAATAGTAATTTTGGAACTCTGATTTATGTCATGGTTTGCCAAAATTTAGGACCGAGTCATCGGGTTGTAGTGACAGTTTTCTGAAAATTTAGGACCGTTGTCATCGGGTTGTAGTGATCGTGGTATAAATTGTGGGTAACAAGTTATTGTTTTATGTGTGGTGTCATGTCATATAGAAAAAGAATCTAAAAGTTTATCGAAGTTATGTGTATAGTTATGGTATCGAAAATTATGTTTTGTTATATGTATTACTTGTTACTTGGCATGACTAATTGGATCGATTGGTTATTTATTGGACGGTGTAGCTCATTTTTTATAGTTTTCAGGTTTGATGTAAGAGGAAGTTAGAGGGCATGGGATTTCGAGGATCTTAGATTTGGAGTAGATTAGTTGTTGACTAATAGTCACCTTTGTAATAGAATTTTGGATTAATAAATTCAATTGTATTTTAGTTTTGCTCGAATTAATGGTCCGAAAAAATGGGCTGTTATAGTTGATATTCAGAGCTATAGGTTATTATCTTGTTGACTGCCTTTAGGCTTGATCTGTAGGTAAATTGGGTAATTATTGATTTTCATATACCCGTGTGAGGTATTTTAGGAGTTTAGTTTTTTTTTTAAGAATTTGGGGACCAAAATCTTCTTAAGGAGGGTAGTATGTAATATCTCATATTTTTTAGAATAATAAAATAGATTAATAATAGTAAAAGGGGTTAAAATTTGATAGAGATTAGGAATTAAAATTAGATTAGAATATAGGGCCTTCGAATATGGGTCGAATTTGAATAACCAAATTGTAGTGGGTTTAGAAATTAGGGTTTTAAAGCTCTATATGTAGATTAAAATATCCTCATTCGTTCATATTCTTTTCAAACCACCAAGATTAAACAGTTGTAAATATCTTTTGATACAAATCTTTTTTTTTTCATCTTTGTTATTAAAATTCGTAGGATTTTCCCTACACAAATTAGTCATCTTATAAATTCATAATAAATTCACCGTAACATGGAATTCATTGATTCAGGACTTTTCGGAAAGATCTTTTCATTTTTTACAACTTTTGTGCTTTAAATTTTTCAAGAAAATTTCATTTTGAGAGTCAAAAAGGTGAAATACATATCTTGGCATAATTGTTTTTATGAAGAAGTTCAATGTTCGAGATGTCTGATATGTGATATTTTCGATTTGATATCAAGGATTGAATATATATTTTAGGATGTGTGAATTCTTGTTTTGGGAAGTTGTGGTAAATTTTCAATTGATCTTTCTGGTGTTATCAAAATTATGTGTATGTTTAATTATAAAATTTTGGGCTAAGTGAATAAATTTTGAAGTGACATTAATCTGTATATGTGTCGTGTGTCGACATTAATTTTGAAACTATAATTTATGTCATGGTTTGCGAAAATTTAGGACCGGGTCACCGGGTTGTAGTGACTGTTTTCTGAAAATTTAGGACCATTGTCATCGGGTTGTAGTGATAGTGATATAAATTGTGGGTAACAAGTTATTGTTCTTTATGTGGTGTCATATTATATAGAAAAAGAATCTGAATGTGTATCGAAGTTATGTGTATAGTTATCGTATCAAAAATTATGTTTTGTTATATGTATTACTTGTTACTTGGCACGACTAATTGGATCGATTGGTTACTTGTTGGGCTGTGTAGCTCATTATTTATAGTTTGATGTAAGAGGAAGTTAGAGGGCATGGGATTTCGAGGATCTTAGATTTGGAGTTAATTGGTTGTTGACTTGTCATTGTTTGCTGCACTTTTGTAATAGTCACCTTTATGATAGAATTTTGGATTAATAAATTGTATTGAATATTTTCGACAAATTGGGGGTCAAGTATTGAATATATGTTTTAGGACAGTATGAATTCTTGTTTTGCGAAGTTGAGGTAAGTTTCCAATTGATCTTTCTGGTGTTATCGATATTATGTGTATGTTTAATTATAAAATTTTGGGCTAAGTGAATATATTTTGAAGTGACGTGTATTATCTGTATTTGTGTCGTATGTCAACAGTAATTTTGGAACTCTGATTTATGTCATGGTTTGCGAAAATTTAGGACCGAGTCACCGAGTTGTTGTGACTGTTTTCTGAAAATTTAGGACTGTTGTCATCGAGTTGTAGTGATCGTGGTATAAATTATGGGTAACAATTTATTGTTCTATGTGTGATGTCATATCATATAGAATAAGAATCTGAAAGTGTATCGAAATTATGTGTATAGTTATCGTATCGAAAATTATGTTTTGTTATATGTATTACTTGATAATTGGCACGACTAATTGGATCGATTAGTTACTTGATAGGCTGTGTAGCTCATTATTTATAGTTTTCATGTTTGATGTAAAAGGAAGTTAGAGGTCATGGGATTTCGAGGATCTTAGATTTGAAGTTGATTGGTTGTTGACTTGTCATTGTTAACTGCGCTTTTGTAATAGTCACCTTTATGATAGAATTTTGGATTAATAAATTGTATTTTATTTTAGTTTTTCTCAAATTAATGATCCGAAAAGGGCGGGCTGTTACAGATACATATATTCATTGATTAACATTTATATATATTCAAAGAAAATAATACTTGAAAATCCTTTAAATCATATTTGCTAAAGATAAGGATTTAATATATTACTCTAAAAGACTCAAAATTTAACGGAGTAATATATAGTATACTTGATCAAAATATTAGATCTAAATAAAGTATACCTAACCTTGACTATAATATTTATTATTAAATATTGTTGTCACTCTTAGTCTAGTATTTAATTTTCTAGTTTTAAAACTCTTTTATTATCCAATTTGTCCCGTAGATATTATTTTCTAATAGTTGCAGTGAAGTGATGTGATTCTTGTTCTAAGACTCAAGTCCTAGACGAGTTAATGGGGTGTTAGTCGTCTCTTCACCATGAAGAAAAGAAAAGATCGAAGATCTAAGACCTAAGATCCAAGAGCAGCAAAAATTTAGAAGTACAAAGACTACACTAGGGCTCTACATCAACTTTAAAGAAGTAGCGGAGAATTGTTGTCCAAGATATGTTGTGTAGGTTTCTATAAAGATTTTGAAGAGGAAATTGATGATTACGCTCTAAGATAAATCTTATAGGTTTTTACATTTATTATGAGGTAGTGACTTGAAGTCACGTACCAAGATAAATATTTGTAAGGTTGTAAAGGCTTATCCGCCTACTAAAGGAGCGAGAATATTTTAAGGGAAAATCTCGAGTCCGAGAAAGGTGCTCGGGGACTGGAGTAGGGGTGAGTGAATCCATTAGGGGTGCGTCATCGTGAACCAGGATAAAATCCTGAGTGTGGTATTTCCTTTTGCTTGTTGTTTACTTCCGCACTTATTAACTAATAAACAACTCGGTAAAAATATTTAAAAAGGAAACAAATATTTTTAAAATACCACTATAAATTTTAAATTGGTATTTAAGCTATTCAACCCCCCTTCTAGCTTAAAATAGCCCTTATACGGGACCTAACAATGTCAACAACATAGATGAAACTAAAGCAGAGATTATCTCAGATATAGTTGCAGAATGGTCAGACCACAGAATTTTGAGCAAAATTCAAGTCTTCTATTCAAATGGAAATAAGGAGGATCTTAGCTATGGGTTAGTAGTCTTAAATTATTTCATGATCAAGAAAATGCTGACCACAGTAAGAGGAAAAGACATAAGAACTCGAGTTCTAAGAAGGCAATTAATTATCAAATTTTTGGAACTTCAACAAACTTACAAGCCACATACTCTAGATGGAGTTGAAGTTGAAGAACCTGAATCCATGAACATATTCAATCCTGATGGTATCATGTTCAAAGTAGATGAAGATTTAAAAGAATTCTGGAGTATGGATTCTCTACAGGATAAAAACTCTGATCTCCTTTTGAAGCTTGTGGAGCAACTATCTGAATATCCATACCCTGATGAACAAGGATTCATTCATGTGATTCTCAATATCATTGCTACAAGGGAGAAAGAAGAGAAAGAAAAGAAGATGGAAGTTGAGAAAATTCAAAAGAGTCTTCTCAGAGATCATGAAAGAATTATCTACTGTAACTCAATTGGAATAGCTGATACAATCTCATTTGATGATCTAAGAGTAATAGTGGAGAACGAGCCTGAAATTGCAGAGCTAGTCAAAGCTTAATTGATCAAGGTAACTGATCCTGTTAGGCTAAATGACCCGGGGGTTGTATATGACCCATGGGGAGTTTGTTAGTCAGTATTTATTTTTAGTCAACCCTATCTGTTTCATAAGGATGATAACTCAACAACAGATTGCCAGAACTACAACACGAGAAAAAGACAGGTAAATAATATTGTGTCTACACAATAATCAAGATGAAGAATGTCAACTAGACATGAAGAATCAGAATATCAGAAGAATTCTAACAAGACTGCTACTCAACACTAGAAGAAGTTCATTTATTTGTTCAAGCGTTGGTGTAAAATAAAAGAGTAGTATCTTAAGGAGTTCAGAAGATATAGAAGGTTTTAAGTGCCTACTACAGAAAGATTTCAGAAGAAAAAAATTATAAAGGAAAAATAAAAAAAAGACAAGACAAGATATAAAGACCACAACACATTAGAAATGAGAATCAACATTGTAGTTAGTCATCCGTGAACCAGACCAGTACACAGGGTGTCAACAATGTCAGTGAAGATTCGTTATCAAAAAGTTCAAGTGGTTAGAAATGTTATCGTTAAAGAATAGAAGAGTTTGATCTACATCAACAATTGTCTTACAGTCAAGACTTTAATTTAATTGTCTATTAATTAATTAAATTAATTAGTTAATTTAATTAGTAAATTATTTCACTTAGAATTATTTTATTTCTTAAATTAATTAAAGGATTAATTAATTTAGAATTATTTTAGAATGAAGAAGACAAAAGTTAGAAACTCAAAAGGGATACAGGTTTGTTTGGAATGCATTGTACAAGAGTCAGAATCCAAGATTGAATATTTGACTAGGTACATGCAGTGGTGAAAAGAAGTATTGTCTAGTTTAAATATTCATATTATTTCAGTAATAGAGGTACTTCCAATTGTAACTGTAGATACAGCTAAACAAGCCTGATGATACTGACTTGAAGACAAGACGGAAAAAGAATTGACACGGAAGAAATGCAGATTCATATATTCATAAAAGTGAAACCCCGATTAGAATTGATTTATCATTTCCAAGTCAAAAGGAGTTCGGTTTCAGACATTCAGAAGACTGCAGCTTAGAGCGTAAAGATTTATTTCTATTAATAAATATTTTATTTATTTAGTAAATTATATTTATAAATATCTAAATAATATTAGATATTTATTTTTATAATTTCTGAATTAAATCATTTATTAATCAAAGATTATAAGTTGTGCGGGTCTAAAAGCAATCTAAAAGCATTTCTACGGAGCTTATCACTAAAACACAAAATAAGCCCCTAACATTTCCAATTTTTCTAGTCGAGTGTTATGCTTTCAAGTCTCGAAATCCATTAACCCATTAAGGTTGCATTCTGAATGTTATCATGCACGCTAGAAGACAAGCAATTAAAGACAAAATAAACCCCCTTCATTTTGAATTGCTCTGATTATTACAAATGGGCAGCTTCTAAAAGACTTTAAATTACAAAATATCATGCCGACTTCAACAAAGGTCCTACCGAGAAAACAATTAAAAGGTCATACCCAGGAAGCAATCAAAGGTCTTACTCAGCTTTAAAGGTCCTACCGAAAGGTTCTGCTAGTTCATTTCTACCTTTATAAATAGAAGTGCATGGGTTCATTTATTTAAGTGGAAAAAAATCAGTCTGAATACGCTTATTCTATTGCTTGTTACTTGCTTATTCAGTTTTACGAAGCTTGTGTTTTATTGTTATATATGTAAATAGAAGACTGAATGAAGAGAAAATCCTCACTCGCACTTGGGTGTATTTTATTATGTATATATAATTGTTTCTGTACAATATATTTAAGAGATAAATTTTACAAACTTCTATACTTATCCTCATAAACTAAACCTTTAAGAAACTAAGACTTATCTAAAACTGCATAAACGAACTTATCAGATTATGTCTTCGTCAATCTTATCATCCCTCCGTAAATTAATGGGTTCACAGGGTCGAACGGTCAATTTTTCACGAAGAAGCTTGAAAGTAGTAACTGGCAGGCCTTTAGTAAATATATCTGCTAGTTGAGCTTTACTGGGAAAAAAGACAATTTGAAGTGATCCATGCATTACACACACTCGGAGGAAATGATAATCAATTTCAATATGTTTATTTTGAGCATGCAACACAGGATTAGATGCCAAGTAAGTAGCACTGATATTATCACAATGCAATATGGGAGGGCATTGTATTAAAAGACTCAATTCTCTAAATAGATACAGGGGCCATTGAATATCTACAACTGAATGAGCAAGTGCTCGATATTCAGCCTCCGCACTAGACCTCGATACAGTATGCTGCTTCTTTGTACCCAAGTGATCAGGTTCAGGCCAAAATAGATACACATCCCAGTTGTTGATCTCATATCATCAGGGCAGCCAGCCCAATCAGCATCCGAAAAACAATACAGATATTCATCTTTTGATTTTCTCAGATGGATGCCAAAGTGAGGCGTGTTTTTAAGATAACGTAAGATACGCTTTACAGGCATCGAGTGAGTTTGACGCAGTTCGTGCATAAATTGGCAAACCTAATTCACAGCATACGTAAGATCTGGTCGTTTAATTGTAAGGTACTGCAGTGCACCTACAAGGCTGTGATAGACAGTGGCATCAACAATAGATCTAGAATCAAAATGAGACAACTTTGTTCCCGTTGCGGCAAGAGAGGAACATGGTTTGGCAAGAATAAAGTTGGCTCGTTTTAATAGGTCGAGAGCATATTTAGTTTGGCTTAATTATAACCCAGAAGAGTCTCGTTTAACTTCAATTCCCAGAAAATAATAAAGTGCACCTAAGTCCTTGACTTTAAATCGAGAGTGAAGGCGAGCTATAATCGAAGATATGAAGTCATTGTTGGCACCAGTAATGATTATATCATCCACATAAACAAGAAGTATAGTGAGACCATGAGATGCATAATGTATAAACATGGAAGTATCATTGCAACTTCTACGAAATCCAAGTTCAAAAAGAGCACTACTAAAGCCATCAAACCATGTTCGAGGAGATTGAGAAGACCATAAATATATTTATGCAGAATATAAACATGATCAGAAAAATGGGTGTCGCAAAATCCTGGTGGTTGCATCATATACACAACATCATTAAGAACACCATGCAAGAACGCATTATTAACATCAAGTTAGCGTATACTCCAATCGCGATTAACTGCCATGGACAAAACAAGACGTATTGTTGGTTTAACCACTAGGCTAAAAGTTTCATCAAAATCCACTCCATATTGTTGATTGTAACCCTTGGCAACAAGGCGTGCTTTATATCGTTCAATTGTTCCATCAGCTTTCTTCTTTACTTTAAAGACCCACTTGCAACCTACAACATTAGTTGCTTGTGAAGCTGGAACTGAAAGTGTTTGACCTAAAACCACTCATGTATGATGAGTTAGGAAAAACTTTCTGCTACTCTTATTTGATTTCATTTGATAATAATAAAGTATTTATGTTACGGGCTTAATCTATTTGAAGTGTATTAAATAAGATGTTCCATAATTTAGAGCAAAGCTTCTAGAATTATAATGAGATTGTAATAATGAGATCTAGAAGATAATAGCTTTAGACTTAAACAGTTCCTGATCATAGGATAACTAATTGGAAATTGGTAAATCCGTAAAGATCAGTACATACTATGCTAGCTCTCTTAGGAGGATGTCTGTTCTCATAGACATTTGTGTGGTGACACTATATCTAGTATGTAGGTGCTTATTAAGGAATAAGTTCACTGAACATGACTCGATAAGTAGAACAACTAATGGAGTTTACTCACGTGTCGATAGTTGTTTATTAAGTAAATAGTTGTACAAGTATCCTTAGACTTGAGATCGTTAGAGTAATCTCGTACACAATGATTTATGCTTTGGTTTAGTCCTTAGTCTCTAGGACATTCATTAGGTCCATTCTGGGCATAGTGATTTGTGTATGGAGATAGTTAACGGATCAATAAAGGATCTGCCCCTTCCAGTAAAGGAAGTGAATATCCTATGTTATTCTTAGATATGCAAGTTCAGGAATCTCTGGCCAGAGTGAATGAAATTAGAAAGAGTTTCTAATTTGCATTAAAAGGAACTTTGCATTATGAATAAGAAATCATATGATTAAATTAGATAGGCTTGACACGAGTTCCATGCCTTGTATTTAATCGGGATATTGAAGGGTAGAAGGAATTAATTGTACGGTAACTAATTACTGACAGGTTCTAAGTATTCTAAGCAATGATTTCGTATTATCTGGATAGTCGCGATATGTTGAGAAGCATCACTCACGATGTAGAATAAATATAATTAATCAGATTAATTATATTTAATGAATTAATAGAATTCATATAAATAATAAATAAAATGTTTATTATTATTTATTTCTACTACCGGCTTAATATTGAACCTAAAGAGTCACACCATAAAAGAGATTAAATTATAGATGAAGGAATAATTAATAATAGCTAGTCATTATTTATTTATGAAATAAATAATTACTTAGCAAATTTTATAAATTAATTAAATGAGATTTAATTGATTATAAATTATTTAAGATAAGATCTTAATATTATTAATTAAATATTTAATTAAAGTAATTAAATATGAAGAGAGAATAATTTTCTAAAAGAGTTTAGAAAAAGGAATTAATGATTAAAATAGTTTTAATCATTAACTAATTAATTAATAAGATTAATTAATTAAAAAGGGAATTAATAATAAGATATTTATAGAAAATATCTCAGCTGAGATATTTGCCTATAAATATAGGATTATAAACCCTAATACTTGAACCCTAATATTTGTGAGAAATATTTTAAAAGGGAGGCAACCCTAATTTCCTCTCTAGCCTCCTCCTTCATCTTTTAGTTTGATTCTTGGTGGATATCTTTAGAGCACTCCACACTTGAGGGGTGATTGCAAGGATTGAAGAACAAGATCTTCTCTAGCTGTTGCCGGAAAGCAATCGAGGTATTCTTCAATTTATAAAATAGTTTTTTTGTATCTATATGTATGTATACATAGGAATATATGCAAATAAATGTTATTCAATGCTTCCGCTGGTGCATAAATTCCTTCAGGAACAAGAGACCATGTTTGTTGTTTAATCAATGCATTAAACTCAGCATTCATAGCATCTTGCCAACGAGGAATCTTTGATGCTTGACTATAACTTTTGGGCTCAATATGTTTATCATAAAGAATAGCTTGTAAGCAAGTAGGGAGTAAATGTCGACTAGCAATACCTGTATATGGAACTTTAACTTTCTAAGTACCATCACGAAGACGAGTAACCATTTGATGTTGCATATGTGGAGGCGTCGAGGAGGCTGCTATGTTGGAGTGATGTTGGTTGGTAGAAACATCATATATAGGTATTCTATCTGACGGGACACTTTCATCGACATGTACCGAGATGGGGGTTTTAGCAGAATCTGTATGCACCAAGCTGGGTTTTTGTTGTGAGGTTGTTTTGATGGAAATTGTATGTTCTGCAGATTGGCCTCGTACATGGGAAGGAAACAACCCATTAGACATAACTGGAGGTTCAATAGGATTAAACCATGCTTGCAAGGTACTGGAAGATTTAAGTGAGCCCATACTAGCAGACTAGCAAATGGAAATTTACCTCATTGAAACGAACATGTCGATTGAGATAAATACGCCCTGTTTGAATGTCAAGACATCGATATCCCTTATGATTTGCTACATAGCCTAGAAACACACATTCTCGAGATTTTGGTGATAACTTGTCCACCCTTGTAGCACCTAAAAATAGAAAACACTGAAAACCAAAGGTTCGTAAAGTTGCATAATCTGGAACACAATGAAATAAAACTTCATATGGTGATGCATAATTCAGAATAGAAGTGGGCAACCTATTAATAAGATACACAGCAGTAGAAAATGCTTCCATCCAAAATGATTTTGGTAAAAATTCTTGGTGAAGTAGAGTAAGCCCGGTTTCCACTATGTGTCTATGCTTTCGTTATGCGACACTATTTTGCTGAGAAGTGTGCGGACATGTAAAGCGATGATGAATACCATTAGCAGAGAAAAAATTGGATAGTTTATCTTATCAATATATTAACAAAGTTGTTGTAATATTCACAGACTTTTTGTGCTGGTTTGAAATATAATTGTTAAATTAGAACAATTCTTGTCAAAATCGTTCTAGAACACTTTATCAATTATACACACTTTCATCATATTAATTTTGTAATACTTTTCAAGTTAAAATTATATGTTCTACTTGAACAATATTTTATTAAAATTAATATTTAATGATTAATTAAAATAATATTTTAAATCTGAAATTTCATGATTAATTACAGATATTGTATGCAACCCTCCTTCTACAATATCAGGGACCAACAGATCCTAAGGTTATTGATCTCAAAATCAAAGCTCTAGACATCTGTGATTATAAGATGAAGAAAAATAAGGAGGAAAGTGAAAGGAGAGATAAGGAGGATAAAGAGAGAAAAAGCAAGCTAGATGAGGAAGCATTGAAGGTCAAGAGAGATATTAAAAGAATCAAGAAGCAGATTGCAGAAGAACAGAAAGATCTTGATGCTAGAAAATTCAATGAAATAAATTCTACAAGTCCTTCATACAAATCTCCAGTCTCATTGAATCCACTAAGAATCTTAGTGGACAATGTTGAAGTAAGAACAGAAGATTTCAGTACATTCAACACTGAAATTCTCAAAAGGATCATGAGAATGACTAAAAATTCAACCCTGCCATATGAAAGGGAAGTTAGCAGAGTTGCAAAAAGGATCATTGATTCCAGGGAGGATGAAGACAATTGGGAAGATAGGCAAAGATTAAACAAAGTGTTATCTTCATCTAAGCCCAGATTTCTACAGGATGACTTTGGTCTCAAGTATCTGTGAATCTCAAAATGCCTAGTAGAAATCTACTACAACTTCAAGGACTTGCAAGAACTGACAGAAATCAAGGTAAAACAAGTGTTGGACTGTGTTGTTAGCTATGCAAGAACAACAAAAGAAAAATTTGTTGTTAGAGATATGGAATCATTGTATGAAAGGTTGAAGCTGAAGAAGAAATCCAATAGTGGAAGCTCAAGTACACGTTAAAGATCTGCTCAGACTAGAGGAGTATTTTACTTGATGAATTGAAAATTTTCTACTTGTATTTTTTTGATTAATTTTCTGTTCAAACACTTCAATTTGATTAGTTTAGTTAGCACCTGCAATTCAATTTGAATTTGTATTTATTCTTCATAAAAATAAATTGGGGGAGATTGTTAGGGATTGTAGTATTAATAATGTAATCATTTTTACTTAGTCTTGGTGTAAAATAGGCTAAATGAAATATGTTGTCATATGTATATTAATAGTATGTTTCTTTAACACAGTCACTTGGACAGTACAAATAACATAGTAAAAATAGGTGACAGTAAGTTTGATAGATATTGTCATGTGTAAAAAGAATAAATTGATACATGAGGTAGAAATTCACAAAATGTTCATGCATGACATATTTCAAACTCATATAGTAACTTCAAGATAATTACTCAAGCCTATGACAGCGCATTTCAAGTGATAGTACAAAGGAGAAACTGACAGCAACTATTCACTCGATAGTAACTTAGCGGCGAAATGAAGATTGAAGACAACAAGTTTTACTGACAGCATCTTTGGCGGAATAGTTGACAACAGCTTTAGAAAACAGTATGTATGGAAAACTCATCAAGGTTGACAGAACAATCTTCGGAGCCATAGATATTGTCACAATAAATGAAGCTAAGAGTTGACAGTATACTTTTAGCGAAGCTGACAGTCTATTCCTGGTAGCAGAATAAATAGTGAAAACACAATGAATGATTTTGACATCTCTATCTGCTCTGTCAAGTCTACTACTGCAATTTAGGAGAAGACAATAAAAAAGACAAAGTGTGTTCAAGGAGTCGAGAATGTCTGTAAATCTCAGAACTACTTTATCTACAAAAGGAATGAAGCCAA
The DNA here is from genome assembly GCA_008931105.1 of Oenanthe javanica. NCBI lineage: Eukaryota > Viridiplantae > Streptophyta > Magnoliopsida > Apiales > Apiaceae > Oenanthe > Oenanthe javanica. Next base: position 50,204 of record QRFB01001196.1, on the reverse strand, counting down.
AGTTGAATAGGAAAAGTAATGTTTCTACTTTGAGTTTTATCCTAGGACCAAGGAAAAGTGCACTTGTAAATGAGATGTGTGTTTCAGTATAAATACACACATCTCACAAGTATTTTTTCTTAAAGAGCTAGAAATACATTGTCTATTTTCTCTCAAGCTTAGTAACAATAGCAAACCTCATTTATTGTAGCTTAGAAACTGGAACCATTTCCAGTAGAGTTATAGCAATAAAATTAATAATATATTAATTTTGATTTAAACACTCTGTCTTTTATATCTGTTTTACTTATTTGCAGTTCATAACTTCCTTGTCTTAAATTTTATTTGTTGGTAGTAAAAGTTTGTTAAAATCACAGTGATTAGTATAAAGATTAGGAAGTTGCATTCAACCACCTTCAGCAACACTCATTCTGCTTAACACAATTTTATCGGATCAATTTGATTTTAAATAAATCCATATCCGATCAAATTGATTTTAAATAAATTCGTACCCAATTATAAGTCTTTGAATAGCCAGATCAGATCGGGCCTCTGGTACATAACAAGCTAGGATTGAACTATACATAACCCATATTTATACTTATGAGACAGGAATATTTAACGGACCAAATTTATTTTAAATAAATTCATATCATGTTATATATTATATATTGATAGGCCACGAGGGTGGAGGGTGGAGGGTGG